>APFE031195713.1:11511-59154 GCA_000404065.3 Pinus taeda | reverse complement strand
CGTGGATGGCTGGAAAAATAGGACAGGAACCTCGAGCACATTGACACCTAAGTGCCCATGTGGCTCATCTGGCAAACCGACACGTGGAACATTGCGTTTAACAAAAAGGCTGCAAGATCTTCAGATAGCTGCAGGATCTTCAGATAGCTGCAGGATCATCAGATAGTTACGGGATTCCTGCAAGTAAGTCAAAATCTAAACAAATAGTCATCCATTAGCAAAACTTACTTAATCATGCTTAATAACACCTAATGTAATGATCTGGGTGGTTTTATGGTGAAAATGAGGCAAAAGATAAGGAAAGATAAGGAAAGATTGAGGAAAATGGTAGATAAGTAGGTGTAGAATAGAGGCTCTACACCTAGCATTCACCACCCTCGCCAATTACTTAAGAGTAGTATTCTTAGAAAGAGGGTGAACTCGAGAGTCTAATGACGTGGGTCACTTAAAGCCACATCGGAAAAAAAATTGGGACCGCCAGAAAATTGGGGGTTCACAAGTGAATGGTACCACTGCGACCAACTTGTCGTCCTGAAGCTTATGGGCTAAGTCTCTTACAAGCATCCTAGGATGGTTTTTTTTTTACTCTAAAAGGATTTTTACTCCCCGTTGATCAATATTGTAGTGGTCGAATTCTAGAAATCTCGATACTGCCCAATGTCTTACAAAAATCAAGCTTGGACTTTAGTAACAAAAACCCCAAGGTCTTGATTCTGCCGAATGTGTTGCGACAATCTAATCTGGATTATGGCAGCCAAAACCCTTACTGCACAAACAATCTGATCTGCACTGTGAAAACTGGAACTATTGAATCTGAGTTGTACAGCGGCGACAGAACCCCAATTGCTGGATCTAATGGGGAAGATAAGATAGAGGGTGATCTTCAGATAACAGAGGGAACTATGGTCCAAAGGAGTGTAAGGTGGTACAAATCACAATTTACATAGGGTTCCAACAATAGTACTTGGCCCAATATTTCAGGGTGCTAACTAAGGAGGATCGACTGTACCCTTAGTCATACTACCTGACTACTCTATTGTATGTGCGAGTAATCTCCCTGAGTGCTATTCTTAATGTACTGCAGAGGCAAGATAGTCAATGGGTTATCTAAGGTTAGGTTTCAGGCGAGCCTAAGGGGCTTCTGATATACCCAAGGGTATGTGGAAGTGAAGTATGTGTGCGGTTCTATCTAATGTGCTACTAGTCAAAGGGGTACCCACATTGGTTACAAGGGAGTCCAACAAGCATGACCACATCTTTTATTTCACACGTGCATGCCTCCCAAAATCCATAGGTTTATGCACTCAAGGATAGATCCTATGGTTTAAAGACGTCAGAGCACATATCTAGCATAAAAAAAAATCTATGAAAATTGGAGGTACAACTGGTCCTGGAAAGTGCTCTTATACCACTTGTTATGCTATTGACCTGTGAGAAATCCAGAATACTAGAAATACGAAGAAATATAACCTAGAACATAGAATTGTCACATGAAATGAGAAAAAATGCAAAGTGTTTTGTTATTCATAAACATATTTAATGTCCACTTGCCTCTTTAAGGGGAAACCTTCAGCAAAGCAGAGCTCAATTACAATAAGACTCGATGATATTTCCCTTACTAACTAAGACTATTTATATCTAAATGACATCCAAAACCCTAAATATTAGTGGTCCCTTGCACAACATGGGTTAACCACTTTGTTTATTCATTATGGCCCATTTACAACTAACTGTGGTCCCTTTTCTCCAATGTGGGTCAACCACTTACAATTATTAATACGGGCTTTATTGACTCTCTAACTAACGATGAGTCTGACTCGGCCCATTGAGCTTATTACACAAATAAAGGGGTTAGGGTTGGACCCTAACATAGGGCCATGATAAATTAGGAAGTTTCTCCAACAATTGACCCTTAGCCAACTCAATATGAGATGGGTCGAGTTGATATCCTTGGGAATGACTTATTCTAGAATTTTAACCTCCATCACATCTAGGAAGAAGGAATGATATGTACTCAAGTTCCAGGATGTATAATTGCAATGGAGTGATGGGTAATAGGATGAAAACCATGTGGGAGAAGTGAGCTGCTATAAGGGCATAAAGAAGGGGAAACAAAAATGCATTTAGACCAACAAATTTGGAGGGTTGACACTAGGTTTGTCTAGTTGACATAAGGTGGAAAAAAGGGCTATAACAATAATTCCTAACTCCACTTTTAATTTGGGGTTCAATAAATTACCTTATCTTATTAAGCACATTGATCGAGTTACTCCCTTTCTAGCTTACTCTATGCTCCTTGTATTTAACATGGTTTAATGGTTATAAGAATACCAACTATTCTAGCATATTCTTCCTAGTTCATTTCCTATGTATGCACTTTTTATAATTTCCTTTGAGCATTCTCTTGTAGCTAATATTTATATCCAACGATTGGGAGAATTGCACCAAGTCATTGTAATCATTATCTCCTTTTTGGGTCATACATCATTGGTTTTTTGGATCCTTTATGATCATACCCTTTTATAACACCCTACCTTATATTGTTGATAATTAGTACTACCTTCTTGATTCATACTCAACCATAATCATTTTCGTACTCTCAAAACTCGAAGTGGACATCCACACCCCTTTGTAAGTACCACTATGGAATATTTGTAGCTTTTGTTGTCTAATAATCACCTATGGGTGTACCTCTGTCATCTGGAAACACTTCACCATTAGCAACATTGTTTTGAAATTGTCTTGCATGGTTCACAAAGTCCAACTATTGTGTTCTTTTTCTTCATTTTGATTCTGCCCTAATATACTTACACCTTAATTATACCATGTAATATAATAATTCTATTAGGTATTAGAAGTTATATTTAAATAAAACTCTATATCATTATTTTTTTATCATGGACATTTGTTGTTCATGTTGGTCACTAGAGGACCTCTTTTGATTTCATATGAAAATACACAACCAAAATCATATTTATGGGTTGATGGATGGATTGGCCTCCTAAATATATTTACATTGACTACTCACCTATTCAAATATGAGCTAAAGTTGAAGGTTATGTCTTGTTGAAGTTCGACCTTTTCTCCAAATTTTTTCCCATAATGATACAACATTTTTTTGTTAATTGTTAAGAAATTGGATGCACATATATGAATTCTAACTCCATGGTTGTATTCTACCATCCCAGGGATTTATATAGACTACTTATGTGTCTTTATTTGAGTTCTGAATAAGGAGTTGTGCCTCCTAGAAGTAAATTGGTGTCTAATTTTTCCTTTTCATTTTTTCAGGTGTAATTCCCGCATACTGACTTTGTTTGGCACTTGTAGCATGCTATTGGAAATCACTTTCTAGGATATTTCATTTGAGACAATTGATACCATATGTGTGGTAGTGCATAGGCTCCCTCTTTTTTTCTAACATCCAAAAATGTTGTTTAAGCCTTTAAAAATTCCCTAGAATTTTATGACTTGAAAATTTTGATGAAAAGTGTGAACTTAATGATTCTTCAACCATTCCCCAAAATTATAGGATAAAATTATTTTACCTTAAAATAGCCAAAATTTTATATACTTATATAAAACTCATTATAAATTTGAATATTTTTATAATAGTATCACCAAGTATTTTACAATTTTCATATGAGGGACTAGTAAGATTCACTAGGTATAAATTTTCATTCTTAAAATTTTCCTTGAAAAGTACAAGTATGCATATCTTTTACTTTCCATTGGACAAGATCTTAGCATTCATGCCTTTCCTTGGACACTTGACACCCATGTAGCCCATTTGTGTACACTTTCTCTCTCTTTAAGCACCACTTAGGGTCCATGATTTGTATGGCACCTTATTACTCTTCGCTAAGATGGGAGGGTCTCACCTTCATTTGCCACCAATCCACTATGATGATAGGCAAGGTCCATTTCACACCTTTATCCTTGCACACATAAATTACATGCTTGCGAGAGGAGATGTGGTTTAGATCAATTGTCCATACTCATTTTCAAACTTAGAAGTGATTTGTCATTAAATAATCAACTTACCTCTAAAGTTTTAATGTCTAAGATTGACTTGACCTAATGGTGGAAAATAAATTTAGGCTTAGAGTGTGCCCAACTATTATCAAGGAAACTTAAGCTTGGTAGATATAATGATTGAGGTTGATTGCAATCTGACTATGGAGATTAAATTCAAAGCTAGATGTGGTTTCTTGTTAATGCGGTAAACTTATCCTCAATAGCTCCAATAGTTGAGGTTGATTGCAATCCAATGGTGGAGATGAAATCCATGCTTATATATTTTTGGCTATCATTGAGGTAACTTGGCCTTGATAGATCCACCAACTAAGGTTGATTTGATTTGATCTTCTAGATTTAATTTGGGATTATAGATGCACACTTGATAATGCAATACTCTACACCTTAAAAATCCAATGGTGGAGGCTCATCTAACTTGGAAATTAATATTTATTTCAGGCTTAAATATGGACACCCAAAAATGCACCTTCTTGCTTCCAAAAAAACATGGAAATGAGATTTCCTTTGATCTGATGCCTTAGATTGAATTTGGGCTTGGATGTGACTAATCGATAACTAGATCCCTCTATTCTAAATTAACTTCATGATTCCAATTGTCCTCCTCCACACATTAACTTCAAATACCGCTGATGTCACTAATACAAAATTTCAAAATTGCATAAGTTTTCCCAAAT
Source organism: Pinus taeda (assembly GCA_000404065.3). Lineage (NCBI taxonomy): Eukaryota > Viridiplantae > Streptophyta > Pinopsida > Pinales > Pinaceae > Pinus > Pinus taeda. The sequence goes on along the minus strand of APFE031195713.1, from coordinate 54,442 downwards.
TTTTACAATTCCATCATTTATGACCTTATTTTTCTAGAATTTTTTGTTTGCATGAAGTTTTCAAGCTCAACTACATAATACATCTTCTTCTTGCTAAATTCACTCCTGCAATTATCAATTTGATGCTTGTATTGATTGAATCAAACTTTATGGTCCATTCAAGATCCAATTTTTCACCAAAAATTAGGGATTTCATCTTACTTTGTAACAATGTTTTTCTTCTTTTTTCCATGTCCAATTTTGTAACTTTGTAATCTGGCCCTAATAATATTAATTTGTAGCTACAAAATTTTTATTTTTTTTATTTTTGCAACTCATTTTCTATTTGGAATTTGATCTTTTCCCATATGAGATTAAATTTCACATTTCCCTATTTTCTCTCCTTGATGAATTATGTTGAATAATTAGCTTGCAAACTATAACTTTCCCTCTAATAGTGAGGTTTTGATCCATGCAACTCGATTGCTATAAACTTCTCTATGATACCATTTTGTAGTGTACCTAACTCCAAGCTAGGTCACACTAACACCCTTTTATGCTTTGCACATATTGAACTTTTGTTTCTCTCTTATCCTAGCTTATATAATTCATAAACCATAACTCTTATACCATTCTATTAATTATGTCGTGCATATGCACAAATATGTAAGCATAATATTCTACATTGACATACATGTAGATCATTCTTAATTTACAAAAGCATATATTGCAGCATGTCAATTACACGATTAAAAACAATTACAATATAACAAATATGCACAAGGATTCACATTAAAACATAAACTAGAATAGAACATTGATTTCAATGGAAACCACCAATTGTGCTAACATAGGACATTCCTCCTAGTCTTATGAAAGATTGGTCTAGGTATCTCATCAATAGGTTGCCCCTAAGATGGGGCTATGACACCACAAGGGCTAAAAAGAGTAGTCTAAGTCTAATCCCAAAACAATGTGATACACAAATTTCTCTCATAATCAGCCATCCCAATCACCAATTATCTTTTCCCCTTTAGCCCACCTATCCCAAGAGAGGATTCACCTTCCCTACAATTGTAGTCCCTAACATTAACTCCCTCTAACAAGGCTCTAATGTAGGCTAGCCAGGAAAATCTCCATACCAGGACACCAAGGATGCTTCTATTTTAGTTTTACACTAGTTCCCTCATTTAACCTAGTCTTTGTAATTTTCCCTTACTTTATTTGAACAACCATATGAATTGGTAATCTCCACATGCATGAATTTGTGACCAAGAATTCCCTCAACTCAGTAAAATCCCCATATTTTATGTGCATGGATTTAACCTGACATGTGGCATAGGGAGAAGTGTTCACTAAACCCAGGGTTAATATGTTCTTTTCCTCAATTAAGGTATTGAAAGTTTGAATAAGAATAAAATATTATTATTTTTCCTTTGGTCTTTTTTTAAACTCCTTAACACCTTCTTATTTGTCTCTTACAGAGCAGTAGACCCCCATACTCTTTTTATACTTGTCTTCTACAATTGGCAATTTATTTATTTATTTATTATTATTATTATATTATTATTATTATTATTATTATACATGGATTGGCTCTTGGCCATGTCAATTGGCTCACCAACCTATGTAATTGTTATGTGTACTTACATTATAAAATTAAGGGCATTAATTATTATCATCAAATGAGTAACCATTTCCTAGTGTATTTGAATTTGTAAATACATATTTTGCATACATATTATAAAGACCACTAATGGTTGCAAGCAGATATGAATGAAGAAGGGATATAAGTGAATGAGAGGGAAAGAATGAGCGTTTTGAGTGCTAAGAGAAAACAATAATGTTCTATTTTTCCCACAACTTTATCCTAAGTTTTTCATATGTGGTTTAAGAATCATTATTTGTATAACAACCTTAAGATTGATTGTCCCAAAGGAAAGATACATAGGTTTCTTAAAAGGGACGTGATCTTCCTTACTTGAAGTATATAATCTATGACTTTAAGCCATTACTCCTAATCATTATTCTCGATTATTGTTTTGTTTTTGAAAAACCTCACTTGTGTGGAGTATTTTTTGGTGATCACTCTCCTTTGTTCTCACTACTTATGCTACTATTATGGAAATGAGAAGAACATGAATAAACTTAAAGGTGATTACTAAGAGGAATGGAAGCCAATATTCACAGTTGAATTCACTACTTATGCTACTATTATGGAAATGAGAAGGACATGAATAAACTTAAAGGTGATTACTAAGAGGAATGGAAGCCATTATTCACAGTTGAATTCATTAATGCCCAAAACTAGAGATTTCATACCAATTTACATTTGAATCATTATTCTGTTTTTGAACAACTTGTGTGGAGTACTTTTTGGTGATCACTCTCCTTTGTTCTCACTACTTATGTTACTACTATGGAAATGAGAAGAACACGAATAACTTAAAGGTGATTACTAAGAGGAATGGAAGCCATTATTCACAATTGAATTCATTAATGCCCAAAACAAGAGATTTCTTACCAATCTACATTGGAGCACTAGAAAGGAACGATGATGTGGCTCAAGGGATTGTTGAGTAATGAAGGGTATCTAATACTTGGTATAGTGTAATTAAAGGGGAAGAAATGTTGGAGTATGATTGTTGTGATAGAATGACTTAGAAATTCCTACCTCTTGTTTGGTAAATTCGAGTGTGAGATCTTGAAACTGGTGTGATTGAGAATATCAAAACTAACTCATATAATTTTACCCATGTGGATTCGTGTGACATCTTAAAAGTGGCGTGATTGATAATATCAAAACTAATTGATATGATTTTGACCATGTGGATTCATAGTCCTTGCTTAGTGGTGGCCTTTTTTAATAAACACATGTACACACACCAATATGAAATAAATAAAACAATAATAATAATAATAAGAATAAGAATAAATAAGAATAAATGAAGTGACATTCTCAATTAAGAAGTATCACTTAACTAAAGGACATGAGCTATCAATCATAATGACCAATGAATGCATATAAGTATACTATGACATGGGATTGTATTATAAGATACTTAATTATTAAAGGGGTTGTCTACGGAGGCCACAATTTTATCCCGAAAGTCATTTTTCGCTAGAATCCGGTCTTTCTATTTTCAAAAAATCTGACAATAAGATTGTTTGAATTGTTTTTTGTTTTATAGTTGAAATGGATTAAAAGCCATCAAAAACCTGGGACACCTGAAATCTTGAAGCTTTATAGCTATAACCCAAATTACCCAAAATTTCTATCAGATTTTATCAAAATCTTACCTAAATTTCCACTATCTTCTAAGTAAAATTATGGCTTCATTAGCCTACTCTATTACTATTAAATATTTGTCCAATAAAAATTTGAACCTACTGTTATTTTCATATGAAGTCACTGAATATTGGATTCACATGGAGTTAGGGTTACGATTTGGTGTGACTGTTACAGAACAGAACATTAATGGGAAGAATAGTTGCCATAAGTTGAGTGCCAGTCAACCAAAAAATGGCCGTCTAAGGAAGCAACTTGACATATTTAGCTGGCCAGTCAATTGCTGTCGTCAATAGCCACCGAAAGTTTATTGAAGTAGAGTACAATCCGGTGAACTGCTTCCAAAATTGACAGATGACGTAATACAGAAGGGTTACAGTCCAAGGGTTTAGAAAACTCTGGGTTACTTAACCTCCTCCAACACCGATTGGATAACCATAGCCACCGTTTCATAAAGCAACAGACCGGACTTGATAATTGGAGTTGCCAATTCATGAATGAAACAAACTTTGCCATCACTTTTAAAGAATAAAGTGATAAAATTCCATTGCAATTCAATGTATTAATTTAGAGATGAAATACTCGTTTTCGTTTTCGTGATATTTTTACTAGTTAGTTTTACCTAATTTCAATCCAAATCAATTATAGATTTTTAAAAATTTGAGTTTCAAATGTTTAATCTGTATAATTTGATGTCTTGATGTTTTTCATAGTCGTAATACATTTATGCATTCAAAAATATATTTTGAAATTGTATTGCCGAATTTTAGTGAATTTTGGTGAAAAGGGCTAATTCGTCTGTAAGTTAGACTGTCATTATTTTATCTTTGTGTCCAGTTCAAAAGTTATCAATAGGATGATTAGAAGTTCAATTAATCTCTATGCCTAATTCCACAAGGTGATTAAGGTGAGTATTGAAAATATAAAAGAGATGAAAAAAAATAATAATAATATTGCATAACAGCTAGTATTTAACTAATTAATTAATATTTTAACAGATATCTCCTTTTCTCATTTCTTTAATAATTTTTAACTAACTTACTAACGGCTAGTTTTCAATGGTTATCTCTCTGCAATGATGCATCCAGGCTATTTATACCTTCTGATCAATTGATTTCTCACATTGTCCTGAGAATGGATCACATTAGTTGGTTCGAAGATCTTTGACTAGTATAATCGAAAGACTTCTATCTACATTATGAATCACAAAAAATTTAAGCTCTAACATTTTTTAAATTAATTTATAATATAAATTAATATTATAAAAAAATATTATTTAAGATTTTTCTTAAATAATTTTAATATAATATGATATTAAATACTATTAATTTATCCACACTCTCTCTCTATTTAAAAGATAAAAAAAAAAAAATTAATTATAATTTTTTCAAATAATTAATATAAACCAAAATTTAAAATAAAATTGTTATTTTTTATTTGATTGTATTTTAGGTTTAAAGTCTTTATTTATTTGTCTCTGTCTTAAAAATAGATGAAAATAAATTGTTTATCATCGTGTGAAATGTTTACATGAATATCTTGCACATAAAATCAAAGCCATTCATGCCAATCTATCACAGTATGAAAGCTTGAAGCATCAAATAACATTGTTAGTTCAAGTGACAAGGTGAATTATATTAACATTAATGTGTTCGGACAATTATTGATTCTTGAGATAAGTAAATAAATACAAATACAAAATTCAAGAACAAAAATAATTGAAAAGAAAAATCTATTATTTTTTAATTAATGAATATATTTTCATATTTAAATTATTGTTATAATCTATATTTGATAAAGATAATAATATAATTTTAAATTTGTCATATCTTCATTTTAAACATCAAATAAATATTTTTGTCATTCTTATAATAAGAAGATAAAATTATATATAATAAAATTATAATAAAATCATGCTTGTATTGCCCTTATCAAATCAACTAATGAATTACTAGAAGGGATAACAAAAGCCAATATAATAAAAGAAAATATCAATATGAAAAGTTAAGTGAAGACTGTATTATATGGAAGAGAAGATCAAGTGTGGAATCTTATCATTTCTAAAATCATAAAAATCATTGCTACACAATTTTATAGAAAATAAAATTAGAGTCATTCAACCCTTTCACAATAAGACAATTATGATCAACAATTTGTAACTTATATGATTTTGTATCCAACTATATATCATGACACAAAATAGAAGGATGCCTTATCATCATCCAAATCACAAAAGCCAATGTAATAAAAAAGGAAAACCAATATGAAAAGCTAAGTGAAGATCCTATTATATGGAAGAGAAAATCAAATGTGAAATTTTATTATTTCGAAAATCATAAAAATTATGGCCACACAATTTTATAGAAAAATAAATTAGAGTGGTCTAATCCTTTCACAATAAGACAATTATGATCAACAATTTGTAACTCATATCATCTTATGTTCTCAAACTATCATCAACTCAACAATAAAGAATCTGAAGGAATTGCAATCTAAAATAAAAACATAATGTTTTTATGTTGTGAGAGTAAAATATATTGAAGTACAGATAATGCAATTAACACACATACATACAATTATTAAATAAATATAATAAACATGCATACACACATACATACATATCTAGAACCATGGAATAAATAATAATAATGATAATAATCATAGATAATAAATGAAATAACACATTTTAACTAAAAATATGACCTAACCAAAGGACATGTCAAATTGACCTGACCTAACCAAATAACATGTCAAATTGACCCATCAATACATGTATAGTGTTACATGGTATTGTATTATGACATTTATCATATATCTTATTCATTATTCAATTATTAAATATTAGGTTTGTATAGATTTTAACCTATTCCCTTTGTTACATTAACTATTTCCAAAAATGAAATTTGTTCATTTTTGCTTTTGTGATAGAGTGCCTATGGAAGGGTAGAATATTTTTCATTTATAATTAATTAAAAGATAATTTCCACTTAAGATAATTATTTATGAATATTATATTACATTTACTAGTTATGGATATCTATTCCTTCTTGATTTATTTGAAGGGAAATTCATTTCATAAATATTATATTACATTTACTAGTTATGGATATTTATTCTTTCTTGGTTTATTTGGAGGGAAATTCATTTTAGTTATGGATCAACGGAATTAAGCATAATTTAGTATTTCCATTGAATTATATACTATGTTGTTTAAGAAGGTTTTGTATTTGTTTATAGATTTTTTAAATTGAATTTTTTGCTTTAGTTTACAATGTTTCTATCTTAGATTACATTAATAATACATTTGGGTTGTTTTTGGAGTATCCACATCACCTTAAAATGAATATAGAGGGGGTTATTGTTTCTATCTTAGATTACATTAGTAACACATTTGGGTTGTTTTTGGAGTGTCAACATCACCTCAAAATCAATATAAAGGGGGTTGGACATATTACACCATCAATAAGTTCAACAAGTACTCCACTTCAAAATAATCCAATAATAGACATTGACAATGCAATCCATGATTGATTTACCATCTAGAATTAACTTGAGGACAACAATCAATAGAGGGGATAACAATGGAATTACTAAGGAGTTTAAGTAAGGAATAAATATTTGTTGTATATTTGTAATTATAAGAACTTATTATTTCCCTATAATGTTCGAGAAAGTTTGATGAAAGCAAAAAATAAATTATGTTGAATGCAATTTCTAGAGAGTAGATGCATATGTTCAAGAATGTAAATGTCATGACGATATATATATATATATATAATATTATATATATAATATATATATATATATATATATATACCATGACTATGTGTGTGTGGGGTCTCAAAAGTTTCCATGGAGATGTGAATGTGTAAGGACCAATTTCATCCTCTCAACGTAGGTGTAGCAGAAATCTTTTCTTTTAAGGTCTCAAATGCAAATTGACAACATTTATCCCAAGAAAAATTTGAATCTTTAGAGATTAACATAAGCAAAGGTGTAGAAAAAATCGTAAAACTTTCAATGAAGCTTCTATAATAACCAACAAGACCAAGAAAACTCCTTATCTCCTTTTGATTTGTAGGAACTACGAGTTTTGAAAGCACTCTTATCTTTGACATACCTACCTCAATTCCTACAACAAAAATAATATGTCAAACAACAACACCGTTAGTAAGCATCATACGAATTTTTTCTTGGATCAAAGAAAGGTTAGCTTCTTGACATCATATCAAAAAAAATTCAAGTGTCTTTAATGCCTCTTCAAATGAATCACAATAAATGGTAAATTCATCCATATATACCTCAACACAATCATGAATTAAATATGAAAAAATTCCTAACACTACTCTTTGAAAGGGAAACACTTAGTAGATGAATATCCCCATGGACATGTAAATGTGGTTTTATCTTGTTATTTAGGTGCAATGAAAATTTGATTATAACCACTAAAACCATCAAAAAGTGAAAAATACCTTTTGTCTACTAGGGTATCTAAAACTTGATCAATTAAACGGAAACCTGATCAATTAAAGGGAGACGAAAAAATTCTTTCATGGTGGGTTTATTTAGTTTGTAGTAATCTACACATGTCCACCATTTATCATTCTTTTTGGGGACCACTACAAGAGGTGAAACCCACATATTCTCAGATATTGGGTAGATAAATTCAACATCAAGAAGTTTTTGTAATTTTTCTTTAGCCACTTCCTTCAAGGCTAGTTTCATATTCCTCTGAAGCTTCCTAATAGGATTGGTATCATTATGAATATAAATGTGATGAGAACAAGTATTAGGATGTATTTCCTTCATATCATCGTAGTCTTATGCAAAGGATCCTAATTGATTTTGCAAAATTCAGATCAAACTTTCCTGTTGAAATTCAGTGAGTTGAGAACCTGTATACACAGTTTTGTCTTGGCTTATTTCAACATGTTTGTTGTAATACTTCTTTTGTAGGTTTTGTATCAACACTACAATGTGAAAAAAAGGCTCCTAAATATCTAGTTTCTCTTCTAATGACAAGGAAAATAAATTAGATTCCTATACAAAATTAGAATTATGAATAAAAGTATCAATTTGTATTACTTCAATACTTTCCTTGAAATTCATTACCTGATCAATTACAACAATTGGTTGCATCAATTCCTTCTCATTGTTTATGTCATCATCCCATGTCATGTTTTCCAATTCACTGAGGATTTTTTAAGTGGATATAAAGTCACGTATTTCATTGATTCCCTATGTGAAATGAGCACACTTCTAGATCCACATTTTAAAATCATTTGCAGTGGCAAGACATGATCTATGAAGGATTATGTGGTGTCCTATAGAAGAATATTTAGGCTAGAAGAACATGAAGTCTATGGGATATTCTAAAGAGTGTAAGGAAATGATAACATCATCCAGTATCCCTCTGGTTTTATCTTAAATTTATTTGCTAATTCAAGGAAAGTGGGGGTTGGACAAAGATTATGCAAATATAATTGTTTCATGGTTAGAATGGTCATAATATTAGTGTATGCTCTAAGGTCAACCAGAGTATTAGGAGAAAAAATCCCATTATATGGACAAAGATAATAGGGTTATTAAGATCTACATATTTATGTACAAGAGTTTTTCTAGACATTAAATCTGTATATTTCCAATGAATTAGATAAGATAAGATAATATCATGTTCAGAGAGAGACATGTTTATTCAATTTTAATCTCTCCAAGTAGTGAGGTTCTTTGAAAGAATGGGGCTACTCTAGACAAATATTTGTTTGTTTATTATGTTAGGGGCATAAGCATTGATTGTTATATTAGTAGTTTCCTCCTCTAATTCTTCTTCAATGATGATGGGGGGTTTATCTCTGGACCATCTTTCCTGATTGCAAGTGCATATCTTGCAATCCTACTAGTGTAATTTGGTAAGTAGGAAATGGTTGGAACTCAGTGCCACAAATGAGTCATGTTACTTTGATGTTTGGGTTAGGGATATGCTATATAGGTATTTGAGTGGTATTTGGAGGTTGACTTGGTGGATATAATTGTTGAGATGATGGTTGTATAGGATAAGGTTGAGAAGTCGACGGATGATGTGTTTATTAAGAAGATTATGAATGGTGTGTGAAATATGGTTATTGAAATTGTTGTGATTGCAATGGATAAGAGTGGGTAGGCATGTTCCCATAATTAGGTCCTCGACATACTTGTTGCGAAGGATGGTTTTGGGTCTACTGTTGGGGGTATGCTTCCCAAGGTGAAAAAGATTCATAAGATTGAAAATATTGTTGATTAAAATAATATGGAGCAAATTGAAAGATATGTTCTTGTGACATACCCAACATATTCCAAGGCCTTCTTGGAATAATCATGCAAATTTGTTACTTTTCCCCTTATTCTTCTTGATATATCACTTTAATCCCACACAATGAAGGACAATCCTTTGCTGCATGACCTACTACATAAATAGCACAAATGTAAACATTATTCAAAGGACAATATTTATAAGGATGTTTCTTTTTATGCCAAGAACATAAAATAGAAAGGGATGCATTTTCTTCTTCCTGAATCTTTTTATATTGTAAAGTATCTAGTTGCAAGCTCAAAGTACTAAGAGTTTCAGTTTTAAAATTTTCTAATAGACTTCCTAACTCAACCCTAGTTACTCCACCTACTAATACTTCAATAAATTTATAAATAGTGTCTCTAGATCCCTTACTAGCTCTAACCTGGCTCTGAGAGTATCTCCTGCAAAGTTCACTAATTTGAGCAAATTTTAGTTAAGAAACATCACTACCATCCACCAAATTCAATAAATATATAGATTCATCCAAGATATCTTTTAAAATAACAATCTCAATGGTGTTTGTATCCATTTTATTGTGCTTTGAACATTGAAGATTATATAAGAATGTTTCAATGTAGTCCTCCAAGCTCTTATCCTGCTTTTGTGTTATCCTAAATATTTCCCTTGTTGGACAATTAGAATTTTTAGGTTGGAAGGTGGGATCAAGTGTGTTGTCATTGATGTCAAATGGGATAACATTAATGTCAGATTCATAGCGTGTTTAGCATTGATGTTCATGAAGTGTCAAGCTCAAGGGAAGTCATTTATGGTGGTTAGGTGGCTTAGAATTTGAGATAATTTCAACTCAACGAAATCAACTTATATGCTCCTTGAATTAGCAAAGTTGGATAGTGGTCATAAACTACTTTCCAATAGTAGGTTGAATTCCAGAAAAGAGCCCCTGGATCAAAAGTTATTCCCAGTCAAAGTTAGGTAGGCCAAAAGGGGTCAAAGGTTGCAAAGAAGCCAAATTCAGTGAACTTCATTGTTAGTGCTAGTTTGGCGTTTGTCCAGACATGGTAGAGTTTGGTGGAGAAACTAGCGAAATATTGACGTTAAATGGTGGTCAATTTTATGGATGTATTTGGCGTCATCCCCACCGACAAATCGTGAAATTTGGGGGTCCATGCCCTCTCACAAGTTAACAACAAGGGGTGGGGGACGGGGGGGGTTTCTGTGGTTTTCCCATACCATCGATTGGAAGATTAACAACCCATGTTAAAATCAAGACCCCCTCTGCAATTACCACAAAACCATATGGGGGGGGGCGGGGGGGGTTCGCAAAAAACCACGAAAGTAAACGGTGACACATCAGGGTTGGCACAATGGAAACATGGTCGAACATGTGGTAGAAGGAATAAGTGGTGATTGGTGCATAGAGGATCCCAGCAAACACATCACCCTGGAAGGCCTTGCCCCAAAAGATCCAAAGGAAGAATAAATTTAAGCATCCAGGGACAGGGAGCTGAGAGGATGTGGCATTCAATGTGGCACAGTGACAAAGAAATGGACCAATGGTAGAAGGAAAAGTGGCACAGTCCCATTGGTAAACAAAAATGACATGGACAATAGTTGGAAGCCATAATGATAGGTTAATGTAAGCAGTTCATATGCTCGGGATGGTGTCAACATGATGTAAGACATAGACACATGGCAGTCCAGGATAGTGAAAAATGGCAAGTGGATTTGGAATTTTTGAGTGGCCAAGTGGGCTAAAAATGGATGACACATGGCACCACTCAGAGGTTGACACATGGTTGTTGGTATAAGTGGAAAACAGGTCTTTGTGCTAGTAAAGACACATCATCCCGAGTTGTTTATAATTGGTCTATGTACATAGTGCGAGGTCCCACCAGGACACGTAATCTTGGAATTTTTACCCCAGACGAAAAGAAAAGGCACTCATGTATTTTCCTCTGGGTTGACATAGCTCTAGGACATGGTGGCACAAATAAGGCAAGGCCTAGCATTATGAAGTGGCAAGGCCGTGTAATCTCAGGAGTTATTCCATGGGTGCAGCACCACTGGAAGGAGGTTTCACAGGGACATGTAATGCTGGAGGATTGTCCGTGGAATTTTAGAGGTGAGGCACATTTAAAAAGGTCCAGGGTAATACAGTCGAGGAGATGGAAATATTCCCAGTAGTTGATGCTTTCGGCAGATGATGAAAATTGCTCCAGGACTCAGTATTGCGAAATTTTTTATGTGTTATGTGACGAAGGGCTGAGGCCATATACAAATATTTATAGGCTTATTTCATTGAGAAACTCCATGGGTGTGGATTGGAAAAGTGTCACGCACTTAACTCTATGGACGTATGGATATGAATAATTCGACATCGAATTTAGCACTATGGGCTATAATTAGCAGTTATGCCAAGAGTGGCATCTCTCTATAGTGTGGTTAATGAGGCTATGATAGGTTAGAAATTGGAGTTAGAATAACATGAGCGGGTCGGTAGCCAGTTTGGCACTATGTGCCATATTTTGTAGTTATCCCAAATGTAGCATTTCTCTATAATTGGTATGTGTGGCTTGAACTGGTTGGCAATGTTCTAATATTCTATGAAAGATTGAGTTGCAAACATTGTGATTAACTTCAGAACTACAAGAAGGACATAGAATTGAATTGTTTGGCTTAATCAGAATTAGCCATATTGTTGGCAAAAAAATTGGAACATTATAGACCAGGGTTCAGCCTGAGGTTTCCAACAAAGTTTCATCATAGTCTAGATTATCGTTGTCATTTTCACTCCCTTTGGATAAAAACAGTGTCTCACCCAAGGCGTGCTGAAAGAAAGAATGATAAGAGGGATTTATGTGAGTGTCGTAAAACCGAAATTACCATCACATTATTAATTCATTTTAAACATATTACCAATCAACGCAACCAGGTCTACTTTTAGATCGACCATTCATAGATTAACATATAAAGAACCACACATCCATAATTAAAAATTTTAAATGGGTCACACATTCATCAAACCATAAAAATCAAAATTCATTCCCACAACTCCTTCTTTATTATTTAGGAAATCATTACAATAATATCCACACATACTTTCACATTCTCATATCTCCAAATCAAATTACATTACATCATAATAATACAATTTAGAGAAGAAAGACTCGTGACTATGTGCAAGTTACATACTCTAAAAATGGGAAACACTAGCATCATATTCGAATACTAGTTCTAACTCTAGATATAGCTTCCTAATTTTCCCATATGTGGCTTCTTTTATAGGCTCGATCTCTTGATTTGGTCATCACACAGGTTCCTTGATACCATCATTGATTAGGTCCACTTTGATAAGCTCTTGTGTCTTTTTCCCTATCCTCCTTGATCTTTTCAAAATTGAGCCTATGTTTCCTTCTTTTGCGGCTGCACTTTCCTTCTTTTATGGTTGCACGATTCCCAACATAAGTTACTTATCTTTCGATTTATGTTTTCTGGTGATATGCTTTCAACATATCTATCCATTCTCTTCTTCACGAATACTCTGCAAACTTATTTTCCAAACTATCTTCAAAAAAATGAAGGACCCAACAGATACTAGAGTGTCCCTCATACCATGAAGAATTAAATTAGAGAAGAGCTACTAGCAAGAGGACTCATAAAAGATATTATGATCTCTGATGGTGTGTTGCTTATTTTTCTCCTCAAGTCTTTTGTTCCTTACAAAGAAGAAATGGAGACCATACTTGTACTTGGTGGTTGATTAAATTGTGCCCATACTCAAGTTCTTTATTGAAGATCAATGAGTCATGATGAAGTACAAACTGAGCACTATGATTAATTAAAAAGGATGGAAATCCATATTGTGATATTAAGATAATTGATAGTGTGTTGCAATGGCTAAAAATAAAATGGAACAACATAATGGTGAGCCATGTTGGAGTACTCTCTCAGGCAGTGTGTGAATGACAGCAGGGACTACATTGTTCCCTGTGTAGCAGAGGAACAAAAATCTGTAATGCGGAGTTAGACTTGTGTGGATAGCATTAGAGTGTTGAGTGTGAAGAGCTCTGACATGTGAGAGAACTAATGAGAGAGGTTGAGAGAGCTAGTGGAACAACCAAGGCTAAGAGATAATATGCATATTGTATGAAGGTCTAAATCAGAGTGTTGAGTATGTTGTTGGGGTGTTGAAGGCTGAGACTTGAGTGTTTTTGAGTGTTTATTTAGTGTAGCGGGATGAGAATAAAGGGTAGAGAATTGGTTATTGTAGAGAGCCAAAAATGAATGTAGATTTGTGTGGAGAGCTCCAGGGTGTGTGAATTGTTGTGAAAGCCCAAGAGAGCCTGAGGAGAATGATGGCCAAGAGATATTGATTTTTGTGATTGTATGAGAGCCTAGAGTAGAAAACATAATGTTGTTGTAGAGAAGATAAAGTAAGGAAAAGGCTAGATGAATGTTGTTGAGAGGTGTAGAGGGCCAATAATTGGTAACGAACAGAGAATAAAATTAGCCAAAGTTAGTGCCATTTCAGAGGGTCGAGGATTGAAGTACACAAAGCTTAAATAATGTAAAGTGGGTGCCATTACAAAGAGCATAGATTTCCTTATTGAGTGTGGTTTGGAACTTCCATCTAGCAAGTGTATGGAGCTCTTGGATGTCAGTTCCATCTTCAAGTAGGTACTTTCATAAATCCATAAAGTTGGTGCTTCATGGTAAGTTGGTCATGTGTCTACAAAGAAGGGATTTGGTGCTTCCTGCTAGTGGGTTATATCTAAAATTCTAAGGGAGTTGATGCTTCCTACTAGTGGGTGCTAGAAAACAAGCTAAGGAAGTCAGTGATTCCTGTGAGTGGTGGTTCACAAAGACATATGATGTAAATAGAGTAGGAACTCTTATTTACATCATAATAACCAAAGATAGGTGGTTTTTCCCTTTTGGGTTTCCACGTTAAATATTTGTGTTTAGATGAGTATGGTGCTTATGGTGTTATGATGTGTTCATGTGTTGTTTTATATTTTTGCTACACGATATGTTGTTGATGGTCACATGAAGAATTTCCAAGCCTGAAATGAAAATATAAATTGGCATAAAAGTAAAAGTCATTCTTAATACTGATTCACCCCCCTCTCGATATTAACATTGTTTCCAAGAAAGTTCCTTTAGGAATAGCTTAATTTCTTGAAGGCATATCAAAAGGAAACATGGCTAATCAATATTGGCTCACATCAGAAGGAGTACGATTTTTTAATGGAGGAAATTGTATGCTCTGAAAGTTTAGAATGGAAACCTATTTAATGGCTCAAAATTTTGATATATGGTGCTATTTAGTGAATTTATTATTGAATGAGTTTAATAGTAAAGCAAGAAATATTATCATGAAGCCACTATCAAATTCAAACTCCAAAAAAGTAAGTTATTTCAAGCCTGCAAGAGAAATGTGGGACAAGCTCCATCACTTATATGGAAAAGATAGTCACGAAGCCCAAGGAAAGGTTGAAGAAACTTATTGCTCAAATAGTGAACCGGACTCTCCAAAATCTATTGTTGGTGATAGAGACAATAAAAGAAGGAGAAAGAGGAATCATACATCCTTGAGGAAGGATACTCTAAATTCGGAATATCTTCTTCCAAATATGCAAGCCATTGATATTCACTCCAAAGGTGAAGAAGGCCAATATTCTTAGAAGGTAAGCTATTTCTCTATTATAAATGTAAAGAGATAGGTAATTTAACCACTAGATCTGCATATTCCTTTTCTAAATAAAAAAATAGTCATACATCTAGTAATTGTGAGGAAAATCCTAAACTTGTAGCAATATCAAATAAAGATACCTCTGAAGAAGAGGAAAGAACACTACATGAATAAAATGAGGAGAGATCCCATGGGTGTTCATCTACAGTAAAAAATGAATGCATTACCTGTAATGGTGAAGAAAAATATGAAAGTGAAATAGATATTGGTTATGGGTCTGGAAATACCTCTAATAGAGAAGAAAAATATTTAGATCAAAAGATCTATTTCAGAAAGAATCTCATCTCTACTCTAAAAGAGATCAAGGGGCTTGTATAGGAAAACCAAAAATAAAAGGAGTAGCTACAAGGATATGAGATTCAAAATGATGAGTTGAGAAAAAAAATTGTTAATTTGAATGTTCAACAAGGAGAAGCTAGCAGATTGAATGGGATGTTGACCAATCAGATGAATGAAAGAGAAGTTTGTGAGAGACTACACGTTGAAGTAGTCTCATTGAGACATGACCTAGAAAAATAAAATGATCAGTTGTCCCAATATCAAAATATCAACAAGGGCTCCAAGATCTTGGATGAAATTCTCAATAAGTATAGATCCCCCTTCATTAAGGTTGGCTTGGGGTTCATTGAAGAGTCAATCTCCAAGAAAGAAAAGGTCAAAGAACTAGCTATCTAGGCAGGTGCAATTAAAGAATTTGACATTGATAAAGGTAAAGGGATTATTGGATATCACTAGCATCTAAGAGAGTAACAACAACAAAATAAAAAACACTAATAGAGGAATAAGTAGCAACAAAGGTAAGTAAATAACAATCCTAAGAAGTATAAAAAATGAGGAAATGGTGCAGGAAATCAACAACTACAAAGGAGAGGAAAAGAGATGAAGAACCAAAGGAGGCAACAACAACAAATACTAGCACAAGGTAGAAATTCAAATGGCCATAGAGAGTGAATGAAGAACCAATAAAGGTAATTTCTCCTTCAAGGATAAATACCTCTAGGACAAAGCTCCCAAAAAACAGGTATCTCCATTTTTCAAAATCCCTTTTATGGTTGTTGTTTTTCTTGCAATAATTATGGGCATAAAGTTATATACTATATATGGAATACATGAAAACAAATTGTGTTGGGTAGAAGCAACTTAAGAATGCAAAAGGTGCTAAAAAGTGGTTATGATAGTAGCAATAGAAGGAATGGTCACAATGCTATCAAGCATACCAATCCTTTTGCCTCATTCTTGTGTCATATTGAATGCCACAATTGTGGCAAATTTGAGCACAAGGTAGTAGCTTACAGAGACAACTTATTGAAAGGAGGAAGAGAAAAATCAAAGTGATAAATCCTTTGTTTCAACCAAGGACTCCTCTAGACCTACTAGTAGCTATAAGTGTGCACCTCGATCCAACAAAGAGAGAGGAAACCCATTTAATTATTCTTTGGAAAGAAAGAAAAAAATCATCAAGAAGATATGGGTGAAGAAAGGAGAAATTAAAGAGGAGAGTCTTCTAGCCTTGCATAGCCAAGATAAATCCCAAACAAGGGTAAACGAAAAGTTGGAAGGAAATGCTCCTATTAGGAATTAGCCAATGAAGATGAGGAATAAAATGGAGCAAAATCTTCTCAGGAGGAGTATATCCTCAACTTCACTTCATTAAAATAAGAGAATAGCTTCAAGTGAAGCAAAATAAGTCAGATGCAAGCATCAGAAATTTTATGCACAGAGGTGCATCTGAATGATGGAGGCAAGACAAAGTTCCCTCGCTAATTTCAATGATAAATTTATCTATTTAAAATGTATTGGTATTGCAGTAGAAAGGTGTTAGAAATATTGAGAGGGGGAGGAGGATGAATCAGTGTTTCATGCAATTAGGAATTTTATTTTTATTTTTCCATGTTAACTAAACCATAATTTAATTCACAATACATTATGTAGTTGAGCAATAAACCATGGGAAACATATAATCATAAGGAATATGAACCAAAATAATGAAACACATCATTAACACATCAACACATAAGGACACCATATATTAGGTGGACAACCAAACTAAGAAAAACACCATTGTTGTTGTATCTATCTTCTTCTCATTATAAGGAAAATCTCTTATTACATCTTACACTAGCACAGACTCTTACCAGTGCACATGCTCCTACCTATTGGAGTCTACCACCTCCTCTTTTTTCTCAAGCTACCACTAAAAGGGAGCTAACACTCCTTGAATACGTTTAATAGCCACTACCGAAAGGAGGCTACCACTCCCTCACTAAAGGCTCCAACCCTTAGACCCTCTATGGATTACGTTTCAAAATATTTCACACTGAATCCACCTGCCTCAACCACAAATCCTGACAACCACATTTCATCCAATTTTCAAATTGGATGCACATGAAACATTATGTTCAATATGAATAACAAGATACAAACACCTCAGGTCAATATATATTAAACCCTTGCTCATTAATAATGTCAATAAATATTCTCTCTGCAATAACCAAATTAGTTATACGCAAGCCATAGTCAAATACGTCAACAATCAGTCAAAGTCTCATCAATATTGACTATATCAATCTCTTCATATGTTCAACATATGCATACACTAGAAAACCCTAGCACAAATCAATCTCAACACTTCTCATACTCAACTAAACAAACTTACTGCAATACAAATGCCCATGCAAATCAAATTTCCTCCAATAACAAATTAGTAACATATGACCATACAATGCCTTCTTACTCATCTAGAACATCAATACACTGTCAAACCATATTGACATCAACCACACAATCTCTGAGAATTTCAAGGACAGAGAACAACTAACCTCTCAAGTCAATATAACAAATTCCTTGTGACAATTAGTAGAAAACACCACTCATCAGTCCAACATAATGATGCATGTTACTGATTGTCATAAAGAGACACATTGTTGCATCAATGGATCTAAAATAATGTGTCTCTTTATGACTGATGCAACAAAGGATGAAATAATATTGATATATGCATGTTCATCACAATGATACGAGGAAAATACAAGGGATCCAATATTATATGCCATATTCAACACTTTAGCCACAATAAACTCTCTATATCATAGTCATGGAAAGAGCACAAGATAACCACTATAGATATAAGCAACATGATAATATAATCATGACATAGTAACAACAACATGAGTCTCAACCTATAGAAGCATAGCACCAACCCTATTTTTTGGCAACAAATCAACAAGAGAAAAACCAACAATTTTTCCAACACCATTAATGAATCGCCAATCAAACAGTGCACCAAAGAAGAAATGTAAGAGAATTGATCTAGCAGCAACAATATAAGATTTTGTGATAAAGCACCACCAATATCTCATGAACTCGTCATAATTTTTGACCTCTGACTATCAAGGTCAACAAATTCTCTACTCATGATATCATAATCCAAGCAACAACTACATACTCCCCAAAATATGATAACTCCTACAATAAACAAATGTCAGATAAGTGCATTCCCTTTTCTGATTGAAAGGGACTATAATGCCAACAATGAATCACTGAAACATTGGAGGCATATGAGATGCTCCACTTGAATGTGTTGCAACTTCTTATGATTGTCAAAAATTTCTCCCGAAGAGATACATCACAAATCCTGATCACAATAGCCTCACCATATGCAACATTAGTAGTAAAAATCATTTACATCACAAGAATAGGTATCAAAATAATATAACACACATGTAAACCTTCTTTTCATGCATCACTCCCTCTGATATCATGCAACTCTTTCCAAAGAACAAGTTGATCTTGTGGACCTGATTGTCATCAAGATCATCTGTTGTTGTTATTCACTTCTACAACTTTTTAGGAATATGTATTGGATATAATAGACTCCATTGGGGACTATCTTCCCCTACTCTAAATCTGAAGAGGAGGAGACTGACCTCTTATTTCGGCCCAGATTTTTCTTTATTACATATTCTTTGTCTGCATTTCTAATCCCTTTTACTATAGCCTTTCTAGTGTCTTATTATATAATTTTGCATCTTGTTGAGGCAAATATAACTACATGCCCTTTATCAATTATTTGACCCACACTCATAATGTTTTTCTTTAGCCCTTCAACCAATGATACAATAGTTTCTTTTGTATTTTTAACACCAAGATCAGCTCTACCTTTCCTAGTATCTTTGTCGGTGCACTATTCCCCATAATAATTTCACCACCCTTTGTTTTCTTGAGAGAGATAAATATGCTCTTATTTCTAGACATGTGATGACAAAATTCATTTCCTATATACCATTGATCTTCTTCTTCTAGTGCGCACAAAGCAAGGGCACACTTCACTTGTTGCTCTTCCCTTTTGTTGATATGATGAATGTTGATGGATGCATCTTCTTCATGTATTTCAATAATGGTATTATTGTCCAGTTTCTTATCTTGTATAGGTTCTACTTGCTTTCTGAAAGGTCTAAATGAATTCATTGACTCGGTCCTGCATTCTTCTACTACATGTCCAAATTTATTGCATGTATAGCACCTTATGTGACCAAAGAAGGGAGCAAGATGTTAAAAAATCAAATTAGTTATATTAGGGTTTGTTTCTCCTTTCTTGATAATTACTTGTGAGTGTGCTAGCTTCTTTTATTTATTTATTATCTTATCTTTATTCAAGAAATTACCATATTATGTGTGTATGAAGATCATAAAACAAGAGACACAAGATATAGGCACTATGTTAGGGAAAAACCCCCCTCAAGGGGAATCCTAGTCAAGATAATTCTTCCTTTCAATAGTATTCTTTGAGACTCTTCACCCTATACAAATACTAGATCTTCCCTCCACACCAAGTCAGCGTCCTAGATTTTCAACCCCTTCCAACAATTTCGACTAGGCAACAACTTTCGGCAATAGGCAGCTTCTGACAACAACGAAACTTGGAAGACTTTGATCTTCCAAACTAGAG
Source organism: Pinus taeda (assembly GCA_000404065.3). Taxonomy (NCBI): domain Eukaryota; kingdom Viridiplantae; phylum Streptophyta; class Pinopsida; order Pinales; family Pinaceae; genus Pinus; species Pinus taeda. The sequence continues at coordinate 34,182 of APFE031195713.1, read as the reverse complement.
CAGGAAACAGAGAGAGAGAGAGAGGCACCAAAAGTTTGATTTTCTTCTTCTCCTTAGACTTCCCCAAACTCGCACTTCCTTTGGCTTCCCGACAATAGACTTCACACTTCCACAACTACTCTTGAGATATCGAACTAGCTTGAGATGTGATGCAACAAATGAATTCAACTAGCTTGTATTTACAAGCTTCTTATGGGTCGAATTAGGGTCCTTAGGCTGACTTGATCTCTTCTAAGAAGACTTGGTTTGGAGGATACATAAATCATATTTGACTCAATACTTAACCTTTTTACATGATTCAAAAGCCCAAGAAGGGTCTCTTTGAATGTACAATGACTCTATAAACTCAATATTAATCCTAGGAGTCCACAATTGGGCTTTGACTAATATAATGATGACCCAAGCATGAAACCCACGATTTAATAATTCATTGTTGCAATAATAAAAATTCTTTTCTTTATTGTTTTAGCAAGTACATTCACAACACTCCCTCTTAACTAGGGAGGTATTCATCATACAAATACAATACAAGATATCAAACTATATGAAACAATGAAGAACCGTAGGCAACGCAATGCCATGGACTAGATTCTTGACCAAGGCAATCTATCCATTGGTCTCTCAACAATTTAGGCACCGAAATGCGAAGGACTATATTCTTGACCAAGGAAATCTATCTAAGTGGGAATAAGGTGGACTCGAGCTTTCATCCCCTCTAGGTACCATCAGGCGTACTTGCTAACCACTAACCCAAACATCCAGGTGTGTATCCAAAAATAGAGCTCTATAACCAACACCACCTTTCCAACTTCAAGACCTATACATCAACATAAAGTATCAGTCAGATGTCCTCCTAGGAAATGCTTCACTCACAAAGCGTCAACACTCCTTGATCTAGCAGATCAAGGATAACAAATCTCTCCCAATCAAACTAATTGGTAACCAACATGTTTTCAAAGCCTTATAGAGATTTACCTATAAAAACACAACCCTAATCAATAATACTTCCACATGTACATAATCAAACACAAACCTCTGGGATCTTTCAGACAACAAATGTTGCTTCTCAACTTTCCATAGTAGGACTATCTTTGATAGAATATTCCTCAATCAAACACTTTTCTTTCCTACCTCATATGCAGCAACATATTCTTCAATTAGATCCTTCTTTCCTTCTTTCACTAGCACATAAAAATTCATTTTCCAATTTCCTTCTCTTATTCGTGGCCTTTAGTAAAACTTACAGTTGTTAGTCCTGGTATACTGCATGACACATGAAGTAGAGAACCATATCTATCACTCCCTCTTAATCAGAGAGGATCTAATCATTCATGTACAAATAATATTTTCAACCATCCTCTTATGTTAAGGAGATTTCATCCAGGATCCCTCTTAATGTAGGGAGTTCTACTTTTTCTTTATGACATCGAAGAATCTTTCGTGGCTTCCAACCATTTCATCAAAGTTATCATCATCCCCATCATGCTTATCACATCAATGAACATATTAATCATATTGAATATTGAATACCCGCACAACTTAGATAGCAAGTACAACCAAATCTATAGAAGAATGAAGCTAGCCATAGCATAACTACAAAAGCATATATGAAACACCCAAACTTAATTATAAACAAGAGACATATACTCTTCAACATCTTGCTAGGGACTTTGTCATAAACCCTATAATAATTCATTAAGTCTTATTTCATAAAAATTTTGATTACTTATATGGTTTCAATGTGTCTTTCCAAAGGTATGAGATAACCTACTAAACATATAGCAAACCCTAGAAATAATTCAAACAAGTATAGATCTACAATGTATCCAACTTTCAGAATTCATATGTTAGAGTTTCTATTGGGATTTTATATAAACCCTAGATTTCATACATGAGATTCAATAATCAAAATCAATCACAACTTAGACATCAACATGACCAAATTCCATTAGGGTTAGTTGCAAACCCCATATTTTCAATCAAACATCAATCCCAACTAAAACTCATATTTGAACAATCTTACACAAATCTCAAATCATCAATTTGTCATCATACATCACATATTTTTACTTCTACTAAGGTTCAACTCCAAAACCATAGAATTTCATTTTCACAACAATCATTATATAAATAGATCTTAGATTTTTACATCACACATATTAGAGAATTTAACTACTACTAGGGTTTGGTTACAACACCCTAGATTTCCAAATATCATCATCCTAGAATCTCAGACAAGGAAGAACTTATATTAAATCCTAACACTGATGACCATCAATAACTAGGTCAACACACACATCTAGGAATTCATTATCATGCATATGCATATCATTAAGACATATACTAGCCTAAACCAAGCTATGGGTTTGACCAAATGTACACATATATATCCCTAGGGTTTCATTCCTAGGATCTTTCTTTCATAAAAAAGGTTTTTCTTATTGGCCCAACCAAACCCTAAATATCTATGGTTTCATAATTCAACAAAGAAAACCCTACTATTCCAAAAATTTCAAAGGTTTGAGATCTCAGGAAAACTTCATTCAACCTTATTAAGTTAAGATTTCATGATCATACCGAAATCCCAAAAATGACATCATCAACAAGAACTTCAAATAGCATTTCTCATTAACCCTAAGAAGTTTAGGGTTTTAGACATTCACATTAGCATACCCTTAGGTTAGGGTTTTCCAGTGAACCTGTCAAGGGTTCTATAAGAACAATTAAGGGTGTAAGGAGGGTAGATTTATCAAGTGATGAATCACACAATAACAAGAATCTTTATGGTTCAAGGAAACTAGACATAATAATGTTAGTAACACAAATTTCAAAATAAGATGAAGAGAATTTTACAAGATGTATGTTCGAAGACATACCTGGAGATTTTTCTTGATAAACCTTGTACGAATTGCTTGAAGTGTAAACAATGGTCTTCTATACTTGCAATTCATACTTTTGAGCAAAACATGTGATACCATGAACATGATTTAATTTCTTAAGTTATATTTCCTACATATCCATGGAGTATGGGATTCTATGAAAATTTATTCTTTCTTTCGGTTAGGGTTTCCACTTTAGACCTAAACTCCTTATGTTAAGTAAACTTGACTCGGGATAGAGTAGGTTAAACAGTGATGGTTTTGGGGCACATGGTATTGTGCACCCATGGTATTCTTCCCATGGTATTTTATGTAATGGAGCCTATAAAAGGCTGGAAGGACTTCATTGTAATGCATGGGCCTGGAGGTGAGCGATGAAGGTTCACTTGGCTGGATTGGCCAGGTTTTGGCCAGGATAATGAAATTTCATTATGATCGAACCTAGATTTGGGGTTTTCCCAGATAAACATGTATGTTTATGTGTTTATGGTTGTTGCTCGTTATTTTATATTTGTTTCTCTCAATAATTCTCTGTAATTAATTTGTGTTCTTGGGTAAATTTTTTAACAATTGGTATCAGAGTCAAAGGTTGTGTATTGGCTTTAGAAAAATGCATTTTTTGCCAAGGGTATTTGGCCTGGTGGACATAGAAAAGATTGATGCATAGTTTGTTCGCAGATCTAATCTAAGTACAACAAGAACAAGGTTCTAGAAATGCTGAGATGGGCCACTATGCCAATGCTCGAGAATGAACAAGTGAACTAGGGTTGTCTTGAACGAAACTCTATGATCTGGCAGCATTTCTCAAAGGCAGGTATGAAGGAAATGTTTGATTGATCAACGGAAGATCAGTGCGGCCGGAGGTGTCAAAGGTTTTGGACGGGCGAGATCTGTTACGAACAGCTCATCGATGGTGTAAAATTTAATATAGCTCCTGTGGCCATTTTAGAGGCATCTATGCTTGCTCCCGAAGAGTTATTTACATGTGAATGGCTTGTTAAAGATGAAGGTGAGTTGACCTAGGAAGATAGGAAACGTCTGTGAGCAAGGAAAAAGTACAAGCGTAAAGCTGAAAAAGGAAGGAGCAGATCAAGTTGGATGAGAATAAGAGTGAGAAAGGGCTGGCTGAAATATACGAGGCTGAGTATATGCAGCACACTGGCCTGGCTTTTGCTCCCGTGTCTTCTTTAGATGCATTGAAAAACGATGGTAAGGATGGTGATAGCCAAAGAAACCGAAGCGAAGAACTATGTAGATGAGAAAGAAGATTCGAAGGCAGCAAAGAAACAAAACAAGGATGATACCTGCAATTGAGAGAGGATGGATTAGAATAGTAGCAAAAAAAAAAAAGCAAAAAAAAAAAAATAATGAAGTCAAAATTATTGCATGTAAATGGGCATACTACTGTAAGACCTGGTAAGGCATGTGTACCCCGGTAAAGTCTGGGTTAGACCTAGGTGATAGGGGAGATGTCAGGTTAACAATACCCCGGGTAAAAACTTTGAGGGGTGTAAGAGCTAGAGTGAGCGGGATTGTCTCACTTAGCAGGATTGGCTAGAGTTAGTCAAGGAACCCCATGTCAAGTTTAAGGGGGGAATTGTTAAGTAAACTTGACTCGGGATAGAGTCAAAAGAGGTTAAACATTGATGGTTTTGGGGCACATGGTATTGTGCACCCATGGTATTCTTCCCGTGGTATTTTATGTAATGGAGCCTATAAAAGGCTGGAAGGACTTCATTGTAATGCATGGACCTGGAGGTGAGCGATGAAGGCTCACTTGGCCGGATTGGCTAGGGTTTTGGCCAGGATAATGAAATTTCATTATGATCAGGCCCAGATTTGGGGTTTTCCCAGATAAACATGTGTATTTATGTGTTTATGGTTGTTGCTGGTTATTTTTATATTTGTTTCTCTCAATAATTCTCCGTAATTAATTTGTGTTCTTGGGTAAATTTTTTAACACCTTAAACTTATCAAATACTTCATATTTTGTTTTGAGAAGGTAGAGCCATGTATTTCTAGAATGGTCATCAATGAATGTCACATAGGAGAGATGACCTCCAAGTGATTTTTCATACATGGGTCCACACATATCGAAAATGGATGAGGTCTAATATTTATTTAGACCTATTTTCACAATTATGAAATGGATTTCTTGTATGTTTTCCCAAAGAGCATCCCTTCCACACACCTTCATGATATAACTTCGTATTAGCAATACCATGAACCAATTGACTAAGAGTAGGGATGGCCTTATAATGTAGATGACCATACCTTCTATGTCATATCTCAATGGGACTTATATGAACCAAAGCTAGAGGAGGTGGTGTAATGACTCTATAAAGACTTCCTTCATGAACCCCAATAACCCTAGCCTTATCAATGCTAGAGTATTTTCCCAAAACTAATACTTTCTATCAACAAAAATAACTCTTTCCCCTTTATCTTCTAAACAAGAAATAGAAATAAAATTCTTTTTCAAACCTGGAACATATAGAATGTTGTTGAGGTGCAACTTTGATCCATTATCTAGCTTCAACAATGTTGATCTGAGGCCTCTAATAGCATAACTTTTTTTGTCACCCAATTCCACTGCATGAGAAGATGGCTCCTTTGAATTTTTTTACTTTCTCTTACCATTTATCTTGATGCTCCACTATCAATGATCTATGCATTGTCATCATTAAGAGAACCTATAAGAGAAGCCAAGAATCCCTGACTTTTGACCTTGTTGAATAAGTAGTAGATGACCTTCTTGATCCAACTTCTAGTAGTGTTGATACCCATTGTTATGTATTTCATCAAAGAGGGATAATCCATGCCAACAAAGTGATCTTCGACTTTTCCTGACCTTACGTCTGATACCATGTTGGAAAATCAAAGTAGTTATATTAGGGTTTGATTATCCTTTCTTGATAATTACTTGTGAGCGTGTTGGATTCTTTTACTTCTTTATTATCTTATCTTCATCAAAAAATTACCATATTAGGTGTGTATGAAGATCACAAAACAAGAGACACAAGATATAGGCACTATGCCAGGGAAAAATCCCCCTTGAGGGGAAAATCCAGTCAAGATGATTATTCCTTTCAATAGCATTCTTTGAGACTCTTCACCCTAGAAAAAGACTAGTCCTTCCCTCCACACTAAGTCATCCTCCTAGATCTTCAACCCCTTCTATCATCATCGACTAAGCAACAACTTTTGGCAAGGGGCAACTTTCGGAAACAAGCAGCTTTCAACAATAGTGAAACTTGAAAGACTTTGATCTCCCAAACTAGGGCACAAAATAGAGAGAGAGAGGTACCAAAATTTTGATTTTCTTCTTCTCCTTAGACTTACCCAAACTCACACTTCCTTTGGATTCTTGGAAATAGGCTTCACATTTCCCCATCTACTCTTGAGATATCAAACTAGCTTGAGATGTGATGTTACAAATGACTTTGACTAGATTGTATTTATAGGCTTCCTGTGGTTCGTATTAGGTTCCTTAGGCTGACTTGGTGTGGAGGATACATAAATCATATTTGACTCAATACATAACCTTTTTACATGATTCAAAATCCCAAGAAGGGTCTCTTTGAATGTACAATGACTCTATAAACTCAATATTAATCCTAGGAGTCCACAATGGGGACTTTGACTAATCTAATGATGACCCAAGCATGAAACCCATTCTTTAATAAGTCAGTGTTACAATAATAAAAATTATTTTCTTTATTCTTTTGACAAGTACATTTCATGATACTCAAACACATTAAATGAAGACTGAACCTAGTTACAATTTCCAACACAAGAGAATCATAGCACTTATTCTTTGTGTTTCTTTCATTTCTATATAATTTGCAATCAATGGCTTTATGACCAAATAAATTGCATGTAAGACAATATCCTTTAAATAAACTTGAGTACCTAGAAATTGATGATCTTCCTATGGAGATATTGTTTGCTTGAGGTTTGAATAATCTACTTCTACAATTGGATACAATGTGTCCAAAGTTGTCACAAATTAAACATTTGATATCATTGATCAAGGGAGAGAATGAATTGTTGTTTCTATTTCTTACATACTCATTGGGAGTAAATTATTTCCATTGAAAATTAATTTTTGTTTGTTGTTGGTTCAGTTTCCTTCTTAAGTCTTTTCCAAGATTTTTGAAATTTACTTTGTTGTCTTCGAAATTGCCTACACAAGCTTGTGAGATGGATTCTCCCTGCACAATTTCATGAAAACCAAGGATTGATTTGATGGAGAGAGATCTTTGACTACTAAGAAGGTTGTCCAATATATTGGTAATATCTTGAAATCTCAATTGTTTGTCCTTTTCTATCAATTTACCTTTTAATGAGCTAAACATGTCCTCTTTTTTTCTTCTTGTCTATTCCAATAGTGTCTTAACTCGATAATTTATTATTTAAGATCATCTTCTTGTTATTTAAATACCTGAAGTAGCTCCTCATTTCATTTATTTGCCTTCTCTAGATCGGATTTCAAAGGGATGATCTCAGCTTCAAGCCCTCTATAATATTGTTTCCTTTTGTTAAGTTTTTTAGTTATTGCCGCATTATTTGCTAATTCATCATGATCTTTATTTTCATATACATACAACTCACCATTGATATTTTCAATCCTTTTCAAAGAAGAAACAAGTTTTCTTCTAAGTTTATATACTTCCTCATCTCTCTTCTTCTGAATTTGTAACTCCATCTTATATGATGAAGGTTATTTCATGGCCACACTCATCTATTGATATGCTACATGTTTCTTCTTTAGATACATTGAATGTTTTAAAAGAAAGATTACTTGTCGGTTTACTTGAGGAACAAACTTCTTCCTTTACTTCATGGATGGCCTGCAGATTATCTGATACATCCTTCATGGTTTCATAGTGCATAATTTCCTCAAATTTTGTATGAAGTAAGCTACAAAAAAAATCATTTAATGTCTAACCATTATTTTGCAGATTTAAATTTGATGGGGAGTTTTACTATAACCATTACAAACTAAATGTCAAACGTCAGATCCGAGGTATATTATCCTAGACTTCATCCTTTCTTTCCAATCCTGATAGTTTACATTATTGAGTAGAAGCATAGCTTGATTATCCATAGTTCCTGACTTGACTTGTTCCGCTACTAATTGTCCTTGATTAACAATTGTAGATATTGCCACTACATGTGATACATTGCAAGCACTATCAAAATTTTCTTTAATTGAGTTCTTCCTTTGAGTTGTCTTCTTCTTGTGCCTCTTTTACATGGTCCTTGATCCACTCTCAAGTGGTTAAGATTTACTAGAGAGAACCTGTTCTGATACCAATTGTTAGAAATACTGAGAAGGGTGGGGGGTGAATCAATATTTCATGCAATTAGTAATTTTACTTTGAATCTTTTTTCATGTTAACTGAACTATCATTTATTTTACAACACATTATGTAGTAGAGAAATAAACCATGAGAACATTTAATCATAAGGCATATTAACCATAATAATGAAACACATCATCAACACATAGGGACACAAGATATTAGATGGAAAACCCAACTAGGGAAAACCACCATTTTTGTTGTTTGTCTTCTTCTTCTTATAAATAAAATCTCTTATTATTTCTTTCACTGGTGCAAACCCTTACCAATGCATAGGCTCCTACCTACTGGAGGCTACCACCTCCTCTTTTTCTCCAACTACCACTAGAATGGAGCTACCACTCCCTGATCAGATTTACCGACCACTATTGGAGGGAGCTACAACTCCCTCATTGAAGGCTCCAACCCTCAAACCCTCTATGGACCATGTTTCAAATTTTTTCACACTTGATCCACCTGACTCAAACAAAAATCCTTCAGACCACATTTCACCCAATTTTCAAACTGGACCCATATATAACATTTTTCTCAATTTGACTAACAATATTTTTGGGCACGGGATCCCCTAAGGTAAGTTCTGGGGCTTAAAGCCCAGATTTTGACCAAATTCGATGTAAAGACTCTGCGTTTTGTGAGCGCAGAGCTCGAAGATTTTCAATGAGTCATAGGGTTGTCCACCCTCATTTTTGTAATGTAATGTTGGCTTTAGAAATCTAAATAGAGCAAGGCTCTAATTTGTAAATCACTGACAGAAGAAAGAGAAGTGGAAGTAATAGATGGAGAATTGAGTCTTACCTAAGTGTAGAGTTGAGTCTTTAGGTCATAGAGTAGGAGAAGGCTCTACAACTAAGTGCACAGAGGCCTAATATTCCACAGCTGAGTGCGCAGACCCCCGCATCTAAGTGCGTAGGGCTAGTCAAGTCTGTAACCTTTGGAGAAGTAATAAAGAGAAGTTTTACATCATTTATGTGTATCTTTTTCCTATTTTATGCATTGAATGTATCGAATATAAATTGCATTTCTATTGGTTATATGATGCACAAACTTATATGAATGTGTTGATAAAGTGAATATAAGATTAAGTATCTGTTTACGCGGAGATAACGAACTGTTATAAGAAGATAAGTAAGATTCATGGTATAACTTGGGGAAGTAGCGTAGATCGCTACTAGGGTAGTGTGAAGTCACGTCAGCCTCTGGTGAGGGCTGCGCAAAGGCGATTATAACAGATCGCGAAGGTCTCACAGGTCAGGACAGCACGTGAAGTGACCTGTGCGAAGGTATTCACAGTTGGACTAAACCAACCCATCAAACATCTCAACGATGCAAAAGCTTGGTTCCAACATCCTCCCATACTGCTTTGGGTGAGACCTCAGTCTACACTCTGTGGTCTATTGCGAAAAGGGCCAGTAGTATAGGGATTTGTTTGGATAATTAACTCCAAACTTGGGTTAGGCCCCCTCAAGCCAACAAATGGGTTCATTGCCAAGACTGAAATCTACATAGAGATATCTGATGTCATATCATTGGAATCCAACTAAGAAGGAAATTGAAGGTTGGTTAGACAGAATAATTCACGAGTTCACAGTGCAGGAAAATAGGAATCCATATCTGACAAAAGAAGACTTGTTAGACTGCTACCTGTACATAGAGATCCATGAAATCTCTTTCACATCTTTCCCTACTAAGTTGTATGAGTGGATCGCGAAGCTAGCAGATAGCCAAGGAAGGTGGAAACTCGACTATCCTATTGTGTGGACCCCAGAGTTGGTGCGCAGATTGGAAGCATTATAGGATAAGACCGTGCGCGTTGTTGATTACTGGCTCGATTGAATTATAGGAGGATTCATTACTGAGTTCGTTGTAGATACTTCAGTTAGCTATAGCGAGGTAGAGCGACGCTTTCTTAAAGGACCACGAGGTAAGTATGTAAAGTCTCTTAACACTTGGATTAAAATGCTATTGTGTGAAAAGAGGGTTATGCAATTACCTTGATGTCCGGAGCTATGCAAAGTGGAAAAACCTATAGAAATGAAGGAAGTAAGGGACCAGAGAATAGCCCTTTGATTTCACCTCCATGAGGGGACGAGGAAGAGCTCATGAAGGTCTCGCCACAAAGTACGATCTATTTGATAAGGCAAAGGATTCTGCGGATACCACCCCCACCCACACTGCCACCAATTTCATCGCCTTCACCTCCATCTTCGCCTGTACCACCTCCACCACCACCGCAAGTTAATATGGCAAGCACGATAAATTTGCCTATGTTCAAGGGAGTAGGAAATGAAGATCCGGACCAATTTTGGTTCAGGAAGTGCAGGGAGTTACAGATGATAATATAAAGAAAGTAACGTTGGTTAGTGATTTGCAGGATTGTATGCTGACCTGATATATCAAGCATTCTAATGACAATCAGAATGTAGGAATCGCGGATATCCAAATTGCGCTAAATAGAGAATTTAGAAAGCCAAAGTCAAAAGCACAGTCGATCATTGGATTCAAAGAGATCAAAATGCTACCATGCGAGACTCCTTGGGAGCTAGATCAAAGACTGAAGTGTACGATTCGCGAAGCTAATATGACTTTGACGGATGGACAACACTACAAATGGTTTGTAGCATCGCTAATGCCACATTTGAGGAACACGTTGTCACAGCAAAGGTTAACGACTCAGACAGAGGCCTTGGAGATCGCAATGAGATTTCATGAGACCCCGATGTAGGATCCTAACTTGGGAGTTCAGCAGACCCACACGCGGTTGAAAAAATTGTGCCTTGAGATGCAAAGTCTGAAACAGGATAGGATAGCCTGACCAGAAGTGCGCGAAGAGGTGTGGTGCATAAAATGCAAGGGTCAGGGTCATGATAAGGACCACTGCCCTATGTTTGCAAATTACCTCGTGGGAGGAGGACCGATGCCATTAAGGCTAGAAGCACAAGCATGACCTAGCGCGACACCTGCTTTATGGTGCATGATTTTTCAAATAGGAGGAAAGCATGCTATGGACAATTGCCATTTGTTACAAAAGTACACGCATAATTCACAACAGTTGGTCTGAAATTTTTGTAGATCGGTTGGACATGATGAGCGCACTTGTAGAAGCTATGAGTTGATTATGGATAGAACTCCCACCTATAGAGTTCAAGCTGAAACATGGCCCCTAGACCTGAATGCAAGAGTGGGGCGAACTGGATTTTAGGGACGCGAACAAGGCCAAGGTGGAAGAGGACCTGGAAGAGGTTGCAGACAACTGATATACTACAATTGTGAAGGGCCAGGACATTCTGTTCACGATTGTAAAAATCCAACGCGCCCATGATGTTTGTATTATACCTTCTTTTATCATGAGATGGAGGATCGTCCTATGCTGATAGGTAGGATACGCGACAAGGGAGCACTACCGCCTCCCCCAACTTAAAACCTGCAAATGATGAGATCCGCGCTACACGAGGAAGATCCAAATGTGGACATTGTGCTCCGAAGTGCAATCATGATGGGAGATGATAAAGGCAAACAACTCGAAGATAGTACTTGGGTTCGCAAGGCTCCAATGAAAGAAGCAGAGTTTGATTTGGAGCGCGCTAAGGAAACCTTCTTTTGAAAATAGCAACAAGAAATGATAAAAATAGAATCCAGAAATTCCAATTTTAATTTGTCCTTGAATTAAAATTGTGAATTAAAATCGAATTTAGTCTCACCAGTTTCTTAGAAATAATTAATTAATTCATTATGGATTAATTAGTTGGAGACATTCAAGTTAGAGTTCTTCCTGAAGTCATGCAAGAGTTATCCCTTAATTAAGGAGATAAGATTGAGTTATATTTGAGTTTTAATTACTTAACTCAGTTTAATGAGTTAAGTCTAGTTAAATTATTTCCAAATTGTTTGAGGAACTAATTGTGAGTTATCAGTCAGTTGATGCATGCATGCACTCAACTAGTGTACTCCAAATAACTAAAGATTCCCTCATCAGAAACTCATGCATGTCTATTATGAGAAAGACCCAGTAGAGCTAAATGTCAAGGATAGTGTACTATTAGTTGCATATGTTTCCCTATAAAGGAAACTCATGCATGCAGTCAAGGTAAGGTTCCTTGAGGATTGCGCAATTCTGACAATGTGTGAGATCAGTATGAGAGATCAGCGTTCCACTTGGTAACAGGAGGATCACCCAGGAGAAACTGCACAAGGAAATAGGAGCTTGGAGGGTAGAGAGGAAGGATTGTGAGAAGCTTTGATTGCCTGTGAGCATCCAGGAGGATTGTACTGAGATTTGGTTAGCTGTGAGAGATAAGGCTTTGCATAATTTTGATGTATTTCCACCTTGTATGATAATACAGATAGTGGGGTTTTTAGCTGAGGCTTTCCCCTGAGTATTTTTTGTGTTTCATGTGCATTGATTCTTCTTCTTCTAGTTATATGTGTTCAGCTTGATCTTGCTCAATCTTTAATCTTCCGCAAATTGATAGTAGAAGTAGATTATATTATTTTGCTTTGGTATATTGCTTTATCTGGTTAATCTACAGTCATATTTTCTACAAAGATCTCAGAGGTAGATTTGTAGAGAATTTGCAGAATTTCTACATCGTATCAGAGCCAAGTTTATTGAAGCTGTGAATAGTATATGGAGAAGAGAATTCAAAGTTTGAAGTTCAGGGTTGCACGTGCAAATTGAATTCATGTCATGCTTCAAATCAAGATGGGACATTATGCAACTAATTGCCCATCGAAGAAGTCTAAGAAGGGATCCTTGGAAGGATCAGAAGGTGAGGCAATAGCCTCTCAGTTTGAAATGGACTTTACCCTCATCACATGCATGGTGTCATTGATGTTGGGTTGTGTTTGGTATCTTGACAGTGGAGCCTCATTCCACATGACCGACGATAAAATTTTATTTAGTGCCTTGGAGGAGAAATACCTCAAGATGCACATAGAGATGGGTGACGATAGAAGGTATAATGTTTCAAGAGTGGGCACAATTGCTTTTCAAAGGGACCATGGAGCTCCTATCACCTTGACAGATGTGAAGTATGTGCCTGGACTAAAGAATAACTTGGTATCAGTCATGATGTTGGAGGACAAAGGCTACAATGTTGTCTTTAGTAAGGGAAAGGTTTTCCTTAGAAACATCACCATGAGCCAGTTGAATCGGATTGGTTCATGAGTTAAGAACCTGTATGTTCTTGAGGTTCAAGATGCATGCAAAGCCTTGAGGAGCAAAGCAAATGTTAGAGACTTGGTGGTTGAGGGGGAGAGTAAATTATCTCAACATGCAACCCTAGAAGAACTCTCAAACAATTGTGGAGGAGCCATAATTGGAGAAGTGGGTAGAGGGATCACATGCAACCATACCTCCAAGTGTGAGGTGGGGCAATGTGAAGTGATAGTCTCAAGAAGGTTGAAATTGGGTAGGGTCTATTGAGAGGTTTTATCTCATGGATTGTACCTTGCTACAGGAGCCCAAAGTACATAGTAGCAAGAGGAATCAGTGGGTTTGATGTAGTTAGAGATCAAAGTGACAAGAGATAGAGTAGTCAGATACTAAAGAGTGTAGAGAAGGATTGACAATAATGCAAAAAGGCAGAGTCATCCAAAGAGCAAAGTTTTCACTTGACAGAGGCAATAGCAGTCAGAGGCTTTCATGATAAATGCATCATACTAATTCAAGTTGGATGTTTTTTCTTTTGTTTCTGGAGTTGCTGGAGCTACAACACTCGAGAGAAGTGTTGCATGTAGAACATTCCAAAGGCTCAGGATCGAGATTGAGTTGAATTCCTTTCTAGTTGAGAGGGACTGTTGAAAATAGCAACAAGAAATGATAAAAATAGAATCCAAAAATTCTAATTTTAATTTGTCCTTGAATTAAAATTGTGAATTAAAATCAAATTTAGTCTCACCAGATGCTTGGAAATAATTAATTAATTCATTATGGATTAATTAGTTGGAGAAATTCAAGTTAGAAGTATTTTTGAAGTCATGCAATAGTTATCCCTTAAATTAATGAGATTATCCCTTAATTAAGGAGATAAGATTGAGTTATATTTGAGTTGTAATTAGTTAACTCAATTTAATGAGTTAATTCCAGTTAAATTAGTTCCAAAATGTTTGACGAACTAATTGTGAGTTATCAGCTAGTTGATGCATGCATGCACTCAACCAGTGTACTCCAGATAACTGAAGATTCCCTCATCAGAAACTCATGCATGTCTATTTTGAGAAAGACCCAATTGAGCTAAATGTCAAGGATAGTGTACTATCGATTGCATATGTTTTCCTATAAAGGAAACTCATGCATGCAGTCAAGGTAAGGTTCCTTGAGGATTTTGCAATTCTGATAGGGTGTGATATTAGTGTTCCACTTGGTAACAGGAGGATCACCCAAGAGAAACTGCGTAAGGAAATAGGAGCTTGGAGGGCAGAGAGGAAGGCTTGTGAGTAACTTTGATTGCCTGTGAGCATCTAGGAGGATTGTACTGGGAGTTGGCTAGCTGTGAGAGCTAAGGCTTTGTATAATACTAATGTATTTCCACCTTGTATGATAATACAAATAGTGGGGTTTTTAGCTGAGGCTTTCCCCTGAGTATTTTCTATGTTTCATGTGCATGGATTCTTCTTCTTCTGGTTATATGTGTTCCGATCGATCTTGCTCAATCTTTAGGCTTCCGCAAATTGATAGTAGAAGTAGATTATAGTATTTTGCTTTGGTATATTTCATTATTGGGTTAATCTACAGTTAGATTTTCTACAGAGATCTCAGGGGTAGATTTGTAGAGAATTTGCATAATTTCTACACCTTCATGGAAGCTAAGAAGAGCTTCATTGATGCCTCCAATTCAGAAAGAAAAGATAGACCAGAGCTGGAAATGGACCCATCTATGCTTACAAAATTCTTGGAAACATGTATGAAGCTACCGTGCGACAGTAAGGTTGTAAAAGGATTGCAGGAACCCATTAACAGATGCACTAGGACCACACCAGGAGAACTGCACGTAGTCCAAAAGATTGGAAGACACAAGACTAGGACAGGGAGAAAAATGAGGCTAACCATGCAAAATGGAGAATATGAGATAGACCAAGTAATTATGGATTTAGGATCAAATGCGAACGTTCTACCAAAGTAGACATGGGAGCGCATGGGGAGTCCTACGTTGCAATGGTCTCCTTTCTAGCTACGAATGGTGAATCAGCAGAAGATAATACCCATGGGACGATTGCAGGGAATCACCATGGATATTGAGGGAGCGAGTGCGCTAGCAGACTTTGAAGTGATAGAGATTGTTGATGACAATAATCCCTACCCCGCACTCTTAGGAATTGATTGGGCCACTTACATGAATGAGGTGACTAATCTGAAGAAGTGCAATATGATTTTTGAGAAGAAGTCTCTACGCGTAGTTATACCCTTGGACCCTATGGAAGGATCACACTATACAGAGCCGATGTGCAACTATGAAAGAGACGATGATTTGGACTACATCTACAAGATAACTGCATGAGAGCAAGATTGGGTAAATCCCACCAAGGATGGATGAATATCATGGGAGCGCGAAAGCTCCTGTAGTTTAGATTCGAATGAGGAGATAGAACGATGGTAGAATTAATTACACGAGGTAACCACGCTGAATTGTAATATGATGAAAAGATCACTATGCTGCATATCGACAGAAGTGAGGGATCTACCTACTTATGATGGGTTGAGTGAGGTAGATGCTTTCTTGGACAAATTTGAAAGGGAGGTGTCGGAAAAGCAACATTTCCAGGCCTTGAATTGGGTACTGCACTTTACGCCTGCAAGGTGGTGGAGTACACATAGAGGAAGCTTTGAAGACTGGTGCGCATGTAGGAAAATGTTACGCTCATGGTTTAGGAAACCTATAGTACAATGGGAAGATAAATACAATGGACGGGATGGTCCACATGCGCAACTATCCAATTGGGTATAGGCATATGGTAAGCAACATTTGTGGATGCACATGAGCTTTGCATTGGGAAATACAGTCAATAAGCCTGTGTTGGGTGGTAAATGCACAAATGGTTCATCAAGTTGGAATGACAAACTATGAAGAGAACGAGCGCGCATAATTTTATCCACACGGAAGCATTTCATGAGGTGTGTGAAGCGCTGAATAAAGGTATATAATGCACAGTGAAGTGATTGGGACCTGTGCATACCAATAGTTTTATGGGCTTATAAGGTGATGTGCAAGAAACTGACGTAACATATGCCTTCTAAGCTGGCCTATGGAGTGAATGTTGTAATGCCAGTGGAGTCCATCATGGCTAGTTCATGCATAGAAGTGCCCACGGTTATGACGGATCATGGAGCCTTGGAAGAAGGGATCGTGCAGCTGGACGAAGAAGAATGCTTTGGACCTAATGAAGAGATCCAGCAGGGTGATCTTAGGCTCCACAAACTCATGAAGGAAAAGGTTTGGTTAAGGGGAAAGAGCGCCATGATGGAAGAAGAAGTCAAGAAGCTTGAGGAGGGAATAAAGAAGGACTTTCTTGATAAAATGGCCATGGTGATAAGACAGGAGGCGCACGGTTCCGTTGACAAATTTAGGAGCTACTACAAAGATTTGATCAGTTTGATGCCTTGGATCGGGCCCTATATTACTAAAGGTATCACCGATGGTGGCACGATGCAGATGGTAAAGTGTGCGATGCAGATAGTAAAGTTAAAAGGTGGAATTTTCCCAAGAAAAGTGATTGATGGTCAGTTGAAGCTGCATATAGGTGGCCTGACCACCTGACTAGCCATGGGAAGCACAGTCTTAGCACTCTGGGTAGTTGAAAGGAGGTGTGGGACTATAAACTACTCTGCCTAAGAGCTGCGTGATGACAGGACTGCATGTAGGAGCGAAGTGTCACAAGGTTCGCAATAGCACAAGGGTAGCTGCATTGCTGCATGGGTTGGCCAAAAAGTGACCATTATAGTCACTATTCACAATGTGATGCTTGGTTTGAGACCAAATGGAGCAGGCAACAAGCATTTCAGACAAGCTTTATGGGTTTGATTTGGAAACATCTGCCACCAAGGGAGCATTAATGAACCAGATTTTGGGGGAATGGTCGAATTCGAATTCAAAAGGCACTATAAATTGCAAAGGGCTACCCAGCAAACAACATTTGGCCATTTGAGAATTGAGCTATTGCGCGCCCAGAGATCTATGAACCTAGATCTGTTTGATGTTTTGGAGTTGACGACATTGTTTGAGCACTTACCTGAGCCATTGAGAGATTTGTGGAACAACAGTATGACCACACTAGAGGAAGCCATGGATATCGGCGAAATGACCACTAAAGAGGCTAGGTAGGCCATGACAATAGGAGATGCCCCTGAGAGTACTAGGCTAGCCACATAAATCCCTAAATCACCATGCACGCCAAGACCGAAGAAAGATAAAAAGGCCATGATTCTGGTGCGCATGTCTCCTAGAAACCCACTGCAAACTAAACTGACCATGGAAGAAAAGGGGAAAGCAGTTAATCTAGAAAATGATGAAGAGGAGGAAGACCTTGAGGAAATCCTTGTCGAAGAGGAGGAGGAAGAAGACATGGAGGTGGAAACTGAGGGCACGGACCCTCTAACCAGGATGCCCGAATATGTTCCTCCACGAAAGGGAAAGACAAGGGTGCCCAAGGACCTAGATGAGAGAAACAACTCTCTATAGACTCTGCTACTACTTGACGATATCGTCTTTGAACAAACGCACTTGGGATGGGTGCTGAGTCTAAAGTTTGAAGACTGGGATCTCGTGGACCATGAAAAGTTCCCACACCTGGCAACTGAGTAGCTCATGAAGCCGAAGAAAAACACTACGGCAGGAGTCATAGAGTTGGAGCCACACAAGTGGTTACGTGGAGTAAAGAAAGTAGGGTTGTTGAATCTACTCTGGGTGCCACATTACCATCACACCCCAGTAACTATCTTTGTCATCAGACAACTACTCTACCTAGTGCATGATGGGTGTTTGTGGCTGGAGGAGCCCAACCCCATCACAGACCACCTGATTCATAGAATTACCCAACTTCCTTGCAAAGGGGAAGACCTAGCATATATTTCGGAGGGTAAGAGCACCAACTTGGCCATCGCAGAGGCCATGAAGGAAAGATTCAAGCTGGAGAAGAAGAAGAGAGGGTATGTGATCTCCAGTATCAACAATAAGGCAGTGAAAGTTGCAACCCAAATATTGGTTGGCAAGGTTATGTGGAAGTGTCGTGCAGATGAGGTGCCCATGCCGGTGGTAGCACTTGCCGCGCAGTGTGCAGAGGGCATCCAATTTAACTGGTTAGAGTACTTGAGTTCCTAGAGAATTACCGCGAGGCACAAGAATAGGGGAAGACCTTCCACTATGCATGGCTTCTGCTATCCATAGTGCTGTTAGCTTGAGAGTTGCCTGAGGACAGTCAGTTCCCCACAATTGTGTAGGATCTTCTCAAGGCAGTGAAGTACGCTTTGTTGTGGGCCGCTAAAAACGTGCAAAGGATTTGAGACAGTAAGATATTCTGGGTGTTCTTGGAGATGAACATCAGAATGGGGATTAACCACAAGCCACAGTTATTACCCATTGTCTACAGTAGCCTACAAAGCTTCACAGATTTCAAGGTAGACTTCCATCATGTGTACATCAGGGTTCTCAAGAACCCCACAAAAAAGTGGAATGAACTGTCGTACCTGACCATGGACGATTTTATATTCATCATGCTTGAGTCATGGTTGTCAGAGTGGTGTGCTCCAACCATCTCCACGATGGAAACATAAAAGTCTACTGCACAACGGAAGAAGGAGCAGGAAAAACTATGGATGGCACAGTTGGAAGAGAAGAGAAGAAAAGAGGCAGCAACAATAAAGGCATAGGAGGCGTGGGACACCACACAAGCAGCAGCGGAACAACAAAAGGTAACCACATAATAGCAACATGCAGCAGAGAAGGAGCGCGAGGGACATAAGTCGTTGTCGCCCAAGGAAGAGCTCGAGATAGAGGAAGGTGGCGCAGACCCAGAAACAACATCCACACAATTGAAGCGTCAGCACATGAGAGAATAGGTGGGGCCGCGAAAGAAGTCAAAATCTTATAAGATTTCTTTCAACCCAATCACCCTCACTAAAGGAGATCTCCATGATATAGGGGAGACAGTGCACGACATCACCATGGAGGCCCTCCAGCAGCTCGCGGAGGAGAATCAAATTGTGTTGGGGGCCCTTCAAGCACATATACAGGAGTTGCAGGTGTGCACTCCTCAGGTTGGTACTCTCTCAACCAGCCTTGCAGTATGAACGACCACAGCTAAGGAAATGTTGCATGCCTACAAGACCAACACCATAGTGCTACCAGAGGGGGCACTGGTTACAAAGAATGAGGTCGACAGGCTTATGGTCAATGCATTGAAGGGAGTAGGGATCAACATGGTTGCGCTCCCTTGGGAGACACTCTATGTCCTGCACGATGGAGTGACTGTAGAACTATGGACTAGGAAGGGCCACGCACTACAGGTGTTGAGTGAGCAAAAAATTAATATGGAACAACTAAGCCTGCAGCGCAACGAGGTAGTAGCGAAGAACCAACAGATGGCGCAGATGGTTGAGGAGGCCTACCAGATGGTCCCTGAGTTGGCCATCCCAGCAGAGGCACTAGCAGAGGTGCACATCCAGAGGTTAGCAGCAGGGGTGCATGATGCATGAGAAGAGATGGCTAGGGTTCAGTTGGAGTTGAACCTTCAGATAGCAGAGTTGTGGTTGAAGGTGCAACCTTCAACTCCTCCTGAGGTAAGGGAATAGCACACAAGTGCCATTACATCGGGGATGGAGGAGATCAGTAGTGCAATGAAGGACTGCACCAAAATGTTGGAAGAGTCATTCAAGGTCCTCACCACTTTGCAGGAAGACCCGAACATACAACACTTAGAAACAAAGGTGTGTAAGCTGCAGCAACAATACGATGATATAAAAGGGACCCCGTGGACGGTGGCCCTTACATAGAGGCTCGCGTGGATGCAACATGCCAAAGCGCTTAAGGAGCAAGTAGATGCAGTGTGACATAAAGAAGCAATTTTGAAGCCATGTGTCTAGCATTGGATCAAGGAGGCATTCATCATTACAGCCTCGATCGAAGCCAAGCTCACGTAGATGTAGGGAACACAGAAGTAGATACAAGGAAGCAATTTAGATATAGCAGTCTCTGAATAGTGTGTGCAAGAGATAGACCAGACAACTGCTCAGTGCATTGTCAATCTTGCAGTAGTTCAGACAGAGTTGGGAGGTCTTCGTGTGAAGATCTCCGTACTGATAGAGTGACTCAAGGGTGAGTCATGATGTTTGTGTTGGGGGCCTGTTGGGCACAGGATCCCCCAAGGAACGTTTTGGGGCTTAAAGCCTAGATTTTGACCAAATCCAATGTAAAGACTCTGTGTTTTGTGGGCACAGAGCGTGAAGATTGTAAATGAGTCATAGGGTTGTCTGCCCTCATTTTTGTAATGTAATGTTAGCTTTAGAAATCTAGCCATGGTCCGCAGACCATGGGATTGTATAAATAGAGCAAGGCTCTAAGTTGTAAATCACCGACAAAAAAAGAGAAATGGAAGCAATAGATGGAGAATTCAGTCTTATCTAAGTGTAGAGTTGAGCCTTTAGGTCATAGAGTAGGAGAAGGTTCTGCAACTGAGTGTGCAGAGGCCTAGTAGTCCGCAGTTGAGTGCACGGACCCCTGCAACTAAGTGCGTAAGGCGAGTCGAGTCTGTAACCTTTAGAGAAGTAATAAAGATAAGTTTTACATCATTCTCGTGTATCTTTTTCATGTTTTGTGCATTGAATGTATCGGATAAAAATTGCATTTTTATTGTTTATATGATGTGCAAACTTATATGAATGTGTTGATAAAGTGAATATAAGATTAAGTATCTATTTACGCGGAGATAACTAACTGTTATAAGAAGATAAGTAAGATCTGCAGTATAACTTGGGGTTGTAGCGAAGATCACTGCTAGGGCAGCGCAAAGTCACCTCAGCCCCTGGTGAGGGCTGTGCGAAGGCGATTATAATAGATCATGAAGGTCTCGCAGGTCAGGACAGCACGTGAAGTGACCTACGTGAAGGTATTCATAGTTGGACTAAACCGACCCCTAAAACATCTCAAGGGTGTGGAAACTTGGTTCCAGCATCCCGCCATACTACTTCGGGTGAGACCAAAGTCCACGCTCTGCGGGCTATTTCCGAAAGGGCTAGTAGTACAGGGATTTGTTTGGCTAATTAACTCCAAACCTGGGTCAAGCCCCCTTAAGCCAACAAATATAAAAACACATTTGGTCAATAAACATCAAACCCTAGCTCGTCAATACTTTCAATACATATTCTCTCTGCAATAGCCAAATCAACTATAGGCAATCCATAGCCACATACATCGGTAATCAATCAAAGTCTCATAATTATTCATTGTATCAATATCTTATTCTATTCAACATATGCATACACTAGCAAACCCTAACACAAATCAATCTCACCACTGCTCATACTCAACTAAACAAACTCACCACAATACAAATTCTATTGTAAATCAAACTTCCTCCAATAATACCTCAGCAACATATGACCATACAATGCTTTCTTACTCGGCTAGAACATCAATACAATGTCAAACCCTATTGACATCAACCAAACAAGCTCTCAAAATTTCAAGGGCAGATAAAATCTAACCTCTGAACTCAATAGACCAAGTTGCTTATGATAATTATTAGCAGACACAACTCATCAGTCCAACATAACCATGCCTACAAAAATCCTTTGCATAACATGAAGACAACCAACAACTAATAAGGAATAAAGCAACCAAAGATACATTGTAATTCATGCAAACTCTGAAAAATATTTATCAAGCCTTTATTTACCAAAACAAATCAATTTGACTTATTAAATCATCATCAACTAGTAATTTTTCCAAACATTTATTTGCATAATAGAGATAATCAATAGCTAGTTCAAGACAACATCAGGATAGCCTTAGAATAAATATGCATTCATTGCTTTACTTCAAACTCTTGCAATAAGCATATTAGTTATCCATGCATTGAAATAATTAATGCAATCTCTCTGAGGACCCAAATAGTAGCTGCTACAACCAATTCATAATGTGAACCTCTGATTTCTGCACTATGCATTCACTTGACCCCTGCATACAAATTTCATCAAATTCATGAACCTCTTATCAAGAAATCACGTATATAATCCTTTGTTTCTAAGCCTATGCCCTTAGTGAAATTTTGACCTCTACATATGTGTTGTCCCAAAGCTTAAGGATTTCATTGTAATTAGATGTGCATAAGTTTAAATTTGGATTTAGTATGCTACATTAAAAAGACAGATAGACCTTTAATTATCAGCCCTTTTTTTATGATTGTTGCAAATAATATTGAGAGGGGGGTTTGTTGGG
>APFE031195699.1:0-32672 GCA_000404065.3 Pinus taeda | reverse complement strand
AACTCTTTACATACTTCTTGGCATCCTTGAAAATGGATGGCCAGTAGTATCCAAGAGTTAGAACTTTGAACGGTGTCCGCTTAGCTGCAAAATGCCCACCACACGGTTCATCATGGCAAGATTTTAAAATATCAATTACCTCATCATTTCTTACATGTCATAGCCAGTGTAAAATAGATCGCCATTGAGCCATGAATATCTAGCACTTTGTTTAACTAGTCTTTTGCTTTCCTTTGTGGTAAAGTGTGGAGGGGTCCTTCCTATAGACAAGTAATTAGCCAAATCAGCATACCAAGGATTGACTATAGAAATGGCAAATAAATGTTCATCGGGGATAGAATCTTCAACTGGAACAACCTCACCTTGGTTTTTCAATCTAAAGAGGAAATCTGCCACCTGGTTCTCTTTACCTAGTCTATCTAACATGGTGATGTTGAATTCCTGTAACAATAGTAACCATCTGGTAACTCTGCCACTGGTTATTGGTTTGTTCATTAAATGTTTTATGGCAGAATGGTCAGTAGTACAAGAGCAAAGGGGTTGTAGCTCCCGTACTTGTATAAGGCTGCACCAGTACAAAATATTGTAAAAGGATTTTCTTATTAAGAAGAAGATTGAGATGACTTGCAGCAGGTGGTTTTCTCCCACAGTGGGTTTCCACCTTATATCATGGTGTTCATGTGTGTGCCTTATGTGTGATGATCTATTCTATGTTACTACATCTGTTAACTGATAATATGGTTGATACTGTTCTAATGCACTCATTGAAGATCAATTAACTTAATCATAAGAAGTTGTGGAAGTAGCATACATGAATCTGGTTATGGAAATGAAAAAGTTTTATTAATGTGATAATACTGATTCACCCGCCCCCTCTCAGTATTATTTCCAACACAATGAATCTCCTATAATAGCTTGTGTACCCAAGAAAACTTCTTACCTCTCTCTGATTCTGTGGTATGGGTAAATCGACAATGATCTGGATCTTTGCTGGGTCAACTGTGATTCCTTGAGAGGAAATATAGTGGCCTAACACTATCCCTTCGTTCAACATCATAAAACATTTCTCATTGCTGAGGGACAGGTTAGATTCAATACATATTTTTAAAACTCTCTCAAGTTTTTCTAATGCATGGTCAAATGAATTTCCGTATATTGAAAAATCATCCATATACACTTCAACACAATCATGAATTGAATCAGCGAAAATAGCTAGTACAGCTCTCTGAAATGTAGTTGGGGCATTGCAAAGTCCAAACGGCAAAACATTGTAAGCATAAGTTCCCCAAGGACAGGTGAAGGTGGTTTTGTCCTGGTCTTCTGGGGCTATCCTTATCTGGTTGTAGCCACTGAAACCATCAAGAAAAGAGAATGATGATTTTCCAGCGAGGGTGTCTAAGACTTGGTCGATAAATGGTAGTGGAAAATAGTCTTTAAGCGTGGCTTTGTTTAGTTGTCGGTAATCAACACAAATGCGCCATTTACCATTTTTCTTGGGCACCACAACCAATGGGGATACCCACTGACTGTCAGAGATAGGATATATAAAATTGACTCTCAATAGTTTTTGTAACTCTTCTCTAACAATATCTTGAAGTACGGGGTTCATCCTTCTTTGTGGCTGCCTCACTGGTTTAATAGTATTGTCTGTGTAAATATGATGGGTGCATGTGTCAGGATGAATGCCATGCATGTCGGTATAATCCCAGGCAAAGGCTGTCTGATATTTTCTCAAGAGTTGGATTAATCTGTTTTTTTGAGATGCGTCCAAATGGTTGCCTATGTTCAAAGTTTTCCCTGGACTGATTTCTATAACCTTACTCTGAATATTTGTAATGGATTGAACTGGAAAAATATCATGAAAATGGGTTTGTAAAGAGTGGATGGTGCATGTCTCCTGAAAATTTTGAGCTAAAAGTATGTCTGCAGCGTGATATTGGTCATGTCTCAAATTTTCAGAGATATCCGGTTGAGCAAGAAATAATTCTACCAAATCATTATTGTCATGTTCTTGGAAATTATAGATTTGGTCAATGCTGGAAAGGGGTTGTACTTCATCTTTGTCATTAAATTTGTCATCAAGCCACAAATTATGTGTAACTACTGGTGATTGTGCTGATGGGTAGAGGGTAAGTTGTTTCCGCTCTGTCCCTCTCGAGATAATCATGTTGCCAGATCGACAACCTATAAATGCATCAGCAGTTGCTAACCATGGCCTACCAAGAATGATAGGGTGTCCACCTAAATGGGATTTGGGTTGAAGGACTAAAAAGTCCACCAGATACTCCCAAGAGTCCAGTGAGACAATTATGTCCTCTAAAATCCCTTCAGGAATCACTTTGGACCTATCAGCTAGTTCAAGAACGATTGTTGTATGTTGCAGATTGGTAAGCTGAAGTGTTCTCATGGTTTCTAAGTCATTACATTAATTGCGGCTCCAAGATCGATCAGAGTGTTTGGAATTTGTATGTTGTTAATGATGGTGGTTACTTTGGGAATGCTAGGATCAACATACTTTTCTATGGAAACGGTATTGGTCATAAGTCTTGCTAAATGTCTTATGACATGAATAGTTTGAGGATCAATTTTTTTTCTAGCAGGCTTTTTGAGGCACATGTCTTTGATGGCTTTGGTGTAGATAGGGATGTCTTTTGTAGCTTGCAGTAATGGAATTTTTATGTAGACATTTTTAAGCTCATCTAAGACATCAAATTGTGGTATGGACAATGGAGGTTTGATTTGGACCAATCGGTCTGGAAAAGGTGGTTTCAATTGTTGCATTTGCTTATCACTGATGTCATTGTTTGATTTTTTCTGATTTGTTATTTCTTTTTCGTTTTCTATATTTTCTTCTCGTCTTTCTGTTATTGGAGACTCTTTCTGTAGTACTTTGCCAGACCTCAAGTTTATGTTCTGTAAAGGTAGTGTGGAATATGAAGTTCCTTCTTCTATATTGTAGGCTGGCCTCTCTGCTCTATTGTTCGGATTTGGGACAGTTTGAGCAGGAATTTGTGTGGGTCTGGAAGGTTGTGGGTTAGCTGGAAATTGGAGTTGTGGTGGATTTATTGGTGGAGGAGCAGGCAGTGCTTGTTGAGTAGGTTGGGGTGGATAACCAGCTTGCTGAGGGTACTGCTGATATGGTTGAGGATGTGATATTGTTGGTATGGTTGTTGGTATGGTGGATATGATTGAGGATATGTAGGATAAGGTTGAGAATACTGTTGAGATGGTCTCCATTGTTGCTGTGGGTTGTTTTGGTGCTGCCATGGCATTGGTACATTC
Source organism: Pinus taeda (assembly GCA_000404065.3). NCBI lineage: Eukaryota > Viridiplantae > Streptophyta > Pinopsida > Pinales > Pinaceae > Pinus > Pinus taeda. Next base: position 29,390 of record APFE031195699.1, on the reverse strand, counting down.
CATGAATTCTGTACATACATCTGATCATTCATAGGAAATTGTAAGTTTTGATTTGGGAACATACCTTGAGGGTTTGGCCTTGGCTGCCATGGTCTTTTTGCGCCCATGTAATACATGTGTTCCATCTCTGCATTAGCTGCCATGTTATAGTTCTACAAAAACTTAACCTTAGGACAATTAAATATGTCATGATGTTCAGTACAGAAAGCACAAACTTGGATGCTATCTAGCGGACAGTCTTTTAATGCATGTTTCTTCCGGCACTTGGGGCAAAAAATGGACATTACCTGGTCCTCAGTTTCTTGTTTTTTTTTGGCTTTTAAAGTGTCAATTTGATTCCCTATTGTGCTTAATAAATCTGTCTTGAATTCTTCTAACAGGTTGCCTATCTCAGCCCTTGTGACACTTGTTGAATTGGACTTAATGGCCTTGGATGACAAGGTTCTTTTTCCCATCTTAGCTTTACTCCTTGAATACTTTTCGCATAGATCAGCGATTTCTTCAAAGGGTAAAACAGAAATGTCACCTTTACCCATTAAATTGAGGTCATCCATGTATTCTTCTCAGATACCTTTCAAGAATATTGTGCGGGTCAGTTCAAGAGGCATAGTTCGATGTTTAGATTTTTGTAAGTTATAGATAAACCGTTCCAAGTATTCCTCTAAGGTTTCATCCTCTTGTTGGCTCATTCTAAAGATGTCATCTTTAGAGTCTTTGGATCTGCAATAGGGTTGATATTTCCTTAGAAATACTTTTCTCATACCATCCTAATCAGTGATAGTATGCTCACCAAGCCCCATGAACCATCTCAAGGCTGATGCCTTTAGTGTGGCTGGAAAAAGTCTGAGCCTATGGGCATCATCAGTATAGCCATATGTCCGACATACAATGTCAAATTCGAACAAGAATGAGTCCGGATCTTCTGAAGTCATACCATAGAAATTAGGTAGCACTGATGGTGGTATATTTTCATTTTGATCTCATCATCTTCCTGTGGTTCTTGTATGGGAAAAGGAAAAGTTAACTCTTCCTCATCTCTCTGTCTTTGATGTGGTGCTGATCCATCTCCTTCCTCAGCCATCTTAGTGGATTTATCAGAGTCACTTCTTTTAAAGAGGGGATTAAGGTAGGAGTGTTCAGTCTCTGGAGAGTGTTCAGTCAGTGTGCTACTTTCTCCTTGTGTGGTAGACCTAGGAGAGTCCCTCTTCTGTGATTTATGTATGTATAAGGTTTGCCTTTCGACGAGTGTAAGTCTCTGTCCTGATTTTTGTTTATCCTCTAATGCTTGAATGATATTTTCCTCAGCTGGTGTTGAATGCTTTACAGAGTCTGCTCCTGATGATGATGGGTTAGTTTGTGAAGGGTGGGGGGTTCTTCTGAATCTACCCTGATTGTCTCTAAACCTAGGCATAAATGAGCATGATTTTAACTAAATTTTTGTTGATTTTTTTCTTTCTATTAAACTTCAATCCTTTAAGTACGCCTCCCCGGCAACGGCGCCAAAATGTAGTGTCCTATCTAGGGGGCTAGATCGGTCTAAATTAATTGTCAACCCAGGGTGCGTTTACTTAGAGGCGTGTGCCTAAAATATATAAGCATAAAGGATCTACTCTAAATCTATGACTCCTAAGTTACAGTGCTGGGGTTAAGTCTATTGTTAAACTAACTAAGCATTAAATCATGTGCTATTAACAACTAAAATGCAATTCCTATCATGCTGTATATGGCTATCTTGAAAGGTTCGGTCCCCTTACAGAGACATCAACATGCAACCCTTGTTCAATATCATTCAGCAATCAAGAATACTTAAAGAAGGCATGTAAAGGCAAATTCATAACCATTATCCATATCAGTGTTTTATACAAAACTCTGAGATCAAATCCTTTACGGGATGCAATTCATAATCCAAGAGAGGGTTATTCAACACATGTACAGACATTGAGTTAACGCATTCATCACTGCAATCAAATCTCCAATCATATATATAATTCGCATGCGTTTCATTCAATTGAATTGACTGTAAATGAAATCAAAACTACAATATGAATGTAATGCAAATATAAACAAAATATAAACATAAATGAAATATAAACACAAACGAAATGTATGATCGGTCTACCACATACGCAGGGCCCGTCCGCGTCTCTGGCACACCGATAATTACACCACGATCACGATATTAAAACAAGTATGCAATGTATTAGATTGAAAACCAGAGGTTCTGTTCAAACGTAACTGTAATATCAAACGATGGTATGAGTATGTAAACGATCACAGGTCTCGGCCTTGTCTTTTAATTACATAGTTACATCCCTTGAAAAATGGATGCTTATCCATAGCAGCTGTTGCTGCTTTTGGTAAATCAAAACACAGATATATTCCTAATTGTCTTATGCATAAAATCAAAAATCAAAATAGGAAACAACTTAAAATCCGAATGGACAAAAACTGAATGCTGTTGCTGCCTTTTGTGCCGACATGCTAGGGTTGACTAAGCGTTGACCGTGCAGATAGGAGGAATGTTTCTAATGCGGAATAGGTGCTTGTCCATGTTTGGACATTCCTCTTTTCGTCCATGCCTTCCGCTCCTACCTAGCTGCCATGCCACATGTCACATAATAAACCATTTACAGGTTGTTAAGACTTCCTGTAGTGATTTAGGCCTAAAATCCTAGTTTATCAACACAAAACCCCTAAATCAATTAATATGCATGTCAATAACTATAAACTATTAAATGAATTAAATTCTAAGGCATTTGAGGAATGGATGATGAGAAAAAGGTAGGAAATGGTCATGTTTTGGAATGGGAAAAAGGGCTTAGAATGGTACCAACAAAGGGTTTGTTCAGAAGGGAAAACAACATTTAGTTTGTAGGTTGAAGAAAGCACTCTATGGACTAAAACAAGTTCCTAGGTCATGGTATGAGAAAATTGATTCATTTTTCCTACAAGCTGGCTATCATAGAAGTAAGAATGACCCTAATCTTTACACCATGAAAGATGAACAAGGGTGCATAGTGTTGATTTCATTATATGTAGATGATTTGATAATTACAGGTGATGCTATATATCTAATTAATGAAATCAAGCAACAGATGTCATAGATGTTTGAGATGAAGCATCACGGTGAACTTAGATACTGTTTAGGTCTCGAGATTTGGAGAGATTCAGGTCAAACATTTCTGTCTCAAGCAAAGTATGTCAAATACCTATTAGAAAAGTTTAGAGTGGATCAATGCAAGTCTGCACCAGTACCATTGCAGCAGAACATCAAATTGTAGTCTGAGGATTGCTCAAAAGCAGTGGATGCAACACTTTACAGACAGTTGTTTGGGAGTTTAATCTACCTAACCACCACTAGACATAATTTGGCTTATGCAGTAAATGTGTTAAGAAAATTTATGTCTAAGCCACTTGAAAGCCACTGGAATGTAGCGAAGAATGTTTTGAGGTATCCACAAGGTACTGTAGATTACGGAATTACTTACATTGACTCTTTTGATGTTAGATAGGCAGGATTTGCAGATTCAGATTGGGTAGGGAATGTAGATGATCGCAAATCTATAATAGGTTATGCATTTAGTCTTGGATCCAGGGTGATCACTTGGAACAACAAGAAGCAGAACACAATCTCCTTGTCCTCAACAGAAGCATAGTATCAAGCCATGTGTGCAACAACGTGCAAGGCGGTTTAGTTGTAGAGGCTTCTCCAAGATGTTGGGGGAGAACAGACAGTCGCAACAACAATCAAATGCGACAATCAAAGTTCAATCTATCTCGCCAACAATCCAGTGTTTCACAAAAACATGAAACATATTGATACTCTATTCCACTTTGTAAGGGAGAAAGTGAAATCTAAAGAAATTCATCTGGAATATTGTAATACATGTGATAATATTTGCGGACATTTTCACTAAGCCTCTTGCAAAAGCTAAGTTTCAAATGTGTTGGGAGATGTTAGGCATATATGTGAACCCATTCTCCATTAAGAGGGAGTGTTGAAGATAACGGAGAATATCCTAGAATAGGTAGAGTTGGTTCACGTAACCTCAGGATAAGAATTAGTTTCTCTTTCTTAGGATGTTATTCTAACTTCCCTAAAACCATGTACTCTATTTAATGTGTAGTGTTGATGAACAATGTAGAGCATTCTATAGAGCCAGACTCTCCTAGTTCAGACTCTCTTTCGTAGCACTGACGAGTGGGTTTTATTTTTCTTAATACAAACATTACCATTTTTATCACAGACACCATAACAATTACACCATAGTAGCTAGAAAAATTGTTTTCAAAAGAAACTTCTTTTAATAACTTTAGAGCTTTTCTAAAAAAAATTAGATAAACACTTTTTTAAATTCCCCTTTTCACAATATAACATAAGATTATTTTTAAACAAAAATGAATCACCTTTCTTTTAGAAAGACTTCAAGACAAATTTGTTAAAACAAAGGTGTTTCCCTTACTAATAAATCACACCTAAATCAAATTTCTTTTAAGAAAGCATTTGAAACAAATTTGTTAAAAAAGGGTGTTTGCCTTACTAATAAATGGTGCCTTTACCTTTTTATGCCAACTGAATTTGTGCCAACTTTGTGCTCCAAATGAGTTTTCAACTCTGATATGCTCACCTAAGCGTTGCCTTAATGGGTGCGTTGAGCACAATGATTATATTAGAGACATAAATGAATGTTGTTGAAGTGATTCAATTAAATTGGACAAAGGGAAAACTAAATTAAGATACTTGGATGATACTTTGATGGATGGTTAGTAGGTTGTTGAAATTAGATTCTCCAATAATATTTAGTTATGCACTCTAAGATATCTAGTAAGACCATTTGAACCAAATTCCATACAAATTTTATATCGTGCTGTCATCTAACATTGAAATATCTCTCTTCTTCCAATCACACTACTTCTTCCATATAAGCATGGTCTTCCAATCACACTACTTCTTCCATATAAGCATGGTCGTTTTCAACTCTAGAGAGTTTTACAAAAAATAAAGCAAGCAAGAACTAATATAATACAAATTATTGCTAAACTCATCATTATTAAGCGGTCATAGCAAATTTTGTTCCAAGATTAATTTGAGCCACTGGAAACAAAACATTAGAAAAAGTACGGTGTCTTTTATATATGAAATGAGAGTTCATATATATAGTTTTTCATCTAATGAAGTTTTGTTCTTCCCATGTAATAACTATTACTTACAATCTGTCAAAATGGATTTTTAATGGATTTTTAAGAGAATTATAGTATTTCACAGGCATGGACAGTCCTTTCAAAAAAACATATTAAGTATTCAAAACGAAAGTTAGTATGATTAGAAGATATTAAAATTGTACGAGTCAATCCTGTTGTCATGAATATATGAAATATATGATATGACCTCTGACGTTCCAGTCACACCTCTTTTGGATAGCACATCTGCAACATGGTTTTTCTCCCAGAAAATATGTTTCCAAAAAAATGTGCTGAAAAGAACCTACCTAGATCAAATGGGCTTCATCGAGTATGACATCCTTGGAGGTTGAAAGCAATTTATCCTTTATAGTGCACTCTCTCATTGGTTGCAATAAATCCATCAAGATTTTAAGTGTCTTTTCTATGGACTCCACGTTCAATCTACGACACCCACCAAGTTATTATAAGAATTATTAAATTCGAACAGAAACCCAAAAAAAATTTAGAACGCTTTGCAGGATTTTCGATGTGTTTCAGGATGATGCGAATGCTAAGGAAATCTGTAGAGCGCTGCTTTTGTCATGATGAGAATGATCCGTGCGGTGAAACGGTTTGGTGGGCATAATTCTCACCAGCTTCTCCGTTTTGTGGAGTATACATGACCGTGTATATATAACTCGCTAGGTTTAAACCGTTCCAAGATTAAAAATTATTGCATAATTTGACCATGATTCATTAACTTGTGTTCCCATATTTGCTACTTAACTTACATAAAATCTAACGATTGTATTTCACCTCACACGTGCATCAATAGAACAAATCATATTAAGCTATTCATTTAATTCGTTGAAATATTCATCAATAAATTTCATGAAACAACTAGCAATATCATAACTGTGAATTAAAACATTTGCAGTGAATTAAAGAAAAAACAGAGTGGAAAACATGAAGTTGAGGTTATAAATAGATATTGATTTAAAGTTTAGGACACTAAAACAGAGTGGAAAACATGAAGTTGAGGTTATAAATAGATATTGATTTAAAGTTCAAGTATATATATAGTTATTTTTGCATAAATATTATACTATGAAATTTTTAACTTTCAAGGCCAGTCATTAATTACCCTCATCAGATACCTACCTCCAAAGAATATTGGACTAAATAACTGTACACATTGGCCAAAGTTACGAAACCTCTTCTCATGAGAATTAAAGCAGCTAGCTTACAAAAACTCTTCGTGCCTTTCGGCACATGGCTTCCATGAAGTTGTTGCGGAACATGGCTTCCAAGAAGTTCTTGCGCAGTGTGGATTCTCACTAATTGTTAGGGAAAATAGAACTATGGAATATAATCACTGAAAAATTCTATAAGGTCATAGACAAGCCATATGTTACTTTAGTTAGAAAAATTAATTTCAAGCACAGATAATTCTCTCCCTTCACCGATGCAATTTGACTATACGGTAAAGAGGCTCCAAAAATTAAGATTTTATTACAATAACTAGAATAAAATCATAACATGATCGTAAAAGCCAGGTACGGTCATATTTGTTAATTTGAATAAATGTGTTTAGTAAAACCCTAACAACCTGAAACGACCTACAAAATTAAATAATTAAAATATAGCTTATTCTAGATTTATTAGAAACTTGCATAAAAGAAAAAAAAAAGATAGTTTTAGCCCCAATCAATTCTATAAATCTGCAGATGCAATCCTACATAGAAAATGACTTTTCCTGATCCACAAAAGCAAATTCATGGGCTGGTTGGTGAAACAATTATAGTTTCCAAAGAAAATGAACATACTTGTGGACAACGGAGAACAATTCCTTCCTTCTTGCACAAATATGGAGGATTATGCACAGATCGCGTGGATTGCTTCTCTATTGAACTGTGATCTAGGTTAATAGAGTCATTATCTCGATGCAAATATACTCCAACCTAATAAATGACTAACTGTTGGTCCCGATTTGTTAAAACCCGGTAACTAAAGTGTGATTACATGGTTGAATACAGTGAATATTCTTACCAAACAGTTCCAACGAGTGGCAGCGAGATGAATCCTGCTAATAGAAGAGCGCAAAGCAATGCTAGAGAAATTTTTTTGAAGACCTCGCTGAGAGCTTTTTGTCTTTCTAGAAGTAAAGAAAAGAGAGATTTCATCCTCTGAATTTCAGGTTATGGAGTTCTTGTTTCTCTTCTTATTCTTCGATTTCTGCTTCCTCGTGAGCTTGATGGCGAAAACGAGGATCCTAAATGCCTCATTTCGACTCGGCCGAAGTCCATTGTTTCTGTAATGCAGCTATGCTGTTGTTTACCACAAAAACAGCAGCTCTTATGTATGAATTATCTTCACTGTGACTTGTCTGCAGAGACGACAACTTTCTATGGCGGATTTGTTTCCCTCTGTTTGGTGCAAGATCGCCTTACCTGTGGAAATGTTTCCAAATGAATAGATAATATAGATAATGAATTTAGGTTTGGTAATTGAAACCGTAATAAACAAAGTGTAACTGTAATATTAGTCTTTAATCTTATGGTTGAGGGTATTTGAATCGCTTAACACCAAAATCTATGATTCACAACTACACATGCATCATGGGAGAGGAGTTTTTCTAAGAGAAAACACTTTACAGTGTAAATATAATTTTTTTGGGTTAATGATATTAATTATAAGGTTTATATTTTTTTTTGGGTTAATGATATTAATTATAAGGTTTATATTCCTAGGGTTTATTATTAATTTTAGTGTTTATAATATTAATCTCTTGGGTTTATTAATCTAAAGGTTCATATTCCTATGGTATAATATTATTGATAGGGTTTACAATATTAACCCTAGGTTTTAATATAGATTCATTGGGTTTATAATCCATTAGGTTTATGATATAAATTCCTTACTAATCATAGGATTTAATATTAATCCTAGTGTTTGCAATGTTGATCCCTTGGGTTTATTAATTATAGATTTTATATTCCTAGGGTTTCATGTTCACATTGTTACATTACAAAACCTAGGTTTAATACAAGGTTTATAATAATAGAGCCCTTTAATATTCAGCTTATAATATTAAAGTTTAATATTGGCTTGATAATTTGTAGTATTAGGGTTTATAATATTAATGTTAAGGTTTAATATCAATCCCTTTGTTTATCAATCTCTTGGATTTTTTATATTAAGCTTGTGGGTGTATTAATCCTTAGGTTTATAATATTAATCCCTTGGGTTTAAAATTATTCCCCTTGGTTCATAATCCATTGAGTTTATAATATTAATAGTTTATGTTTATTAATTCCTTGGATTTATAGTATTAATTTCTTGGGTTTATAATAGTAAGCCTAACGTTCATGATATTAATATTAGGGTTTAATATTAATCTTAGGGTATAATGTTATTCCCTTTGGTTTATAATCCCTAAGGATTTTAATATTAATCCAACGGGTTTAGTAATAATATTAAGCCTATGGTTTATGATATTAATCTTAGGGTTCAATATTAATCCCTTTAGTTTATAATCTATTGGATTTATGATATTAATATTATTGTAAGTTTTATAATATTAATTTTAGGGATACAATATTAATCCTAGGGTTTATAATGTTGGATTTAATAATATTAAGGCTTATAATAATTGATTTAATATTAGAGTTTAATATTGTTATGTTGAAATTGTTCATAAATCTATCATTATGTATAAAAGATAATGATAATTATATTGATATGTTAATAAATGTATATTAGTCATTAAGATAATGGTGAAGGATAAATTAGTATTATTAGTAATACTTCATACTATTATTATATTATATTAATTTTGTTATTGTTAAATATATCAATGTATATAGTTGTTATTATTTACATAGTTATTATTAATAAGTATTAATAATCAATTTCTAAGAACCACATTAACATTATATCTCTAATACTTATTAATGTGATTTATAAATGCTTATCTGCCTATATCAAGTATATTTTATAAATATAATTGATATATGTTTCACATACATATCAATTACATTGCTAAATATAATTGTGCACCCAAAATTTAAAAATTATTGTAAATATATTATAGACACCTCTTACATTAAATAATTTATAAATACTAAAACAAAATATATCAGATTTATTAATATCACATCATATTAATATCAGGCCATAAATAAAAATGACAAACTAAAATATAATAATATTAGTAATAAACTTTGAAAACTAAAATTTAAAGTAGAAATAAAATTCTACTTAATTGAAGTAAACTTAAATAATCTCTAAACATTTGAAAATTTCTCTTAAACATTAAACAAATCCATATAAGATTATCCATTAAAATCATGTAACTATCCCGTCTAAATTTATTCAACTATAGAAATCAGCAAACAACATTTTTTTTATGGTAAATCAATGAAAATGGATCTGTGAATCAAATTCTCCCATCAATGCTCACCCTTTCACCTTTCGACCCTTTGACGGTGGATAAAGAACCTTTCAATTTCAGTAGTGTCGTAGCAGCTCATTCCAAACTAGCAGATCCATCCGATTGGAACATCCCAAAGTTCCATCGACTTGACTTGCTTGGCAACTCTGTAAGAATATAAGTAATTTGACTTCGAAATAGAGAAGGAACTGAAAGAATAATTTGACTTTGAGACAGAGAAGGAACTGAATCCGAGATCTCAAATGGCAGAACTGTATCAGCCTATGGATTACAAGATTACACAATAAATATATAATGAAATAAATATACTTATTATAGAGTGACTTTATAGTATGTCAGTATATAAAATATTCTAACAATAAATAAAGTAAAAAATATATATATAAAAGGTTAGTGGAACCCAGGGCTGTCTGGGTATTGAAATGCGGGAGAAGAGCCAAATGCGATATTGAGTCAGACATACTAGCTACGGTCATACATTAGTAATCTTCGAAGATCATCTACCCTCGTGGATTTAAGGTACTCAATTCAATAAGAGGAATATTCAAATAGTCTCTCCGGTTTCCCGTGAGCAAAGTTGAGTTAGTCAAACAGGCTCCGTGGTATTTTCGTATTACTCGTTCTTCCCCTACATTCGTTTATTCCGCTCATAAACTTGATATCCTTAATTTAAAATCACAGCTTTGAACGTCAAATGCGATAAAGCACGGCGACTTTTAAGCAATCCATATATAAATGTCTGCTCCCGTGTCCTCTACGTACGATGTCTCTCTAGAGGGTCGACACTAAAATTAATCGAATTCGGTTCAATATTCAGATTCATTCACCATCCTTCTCCGCTTCCCACCTTCTCTCGCGGGTATTTATAGAATATTGTATGTATGCATAAAATAGTTCACCCAAGTGAAACCAGACATACATAGCGCTTCCGCAATAAATTTAATTATCTCCAGTATTTAGTAACCATCCCTCATCGTTAACAAAGCAATCATTCAGCCGATATCCTATTCAGGGCATAAGAGTTACCATTCAATAGATATTGTCTTTTAAGTGTCAAAAAGTAAAATGATAATGGCAGTGCCCATGAAACTTAAAACCAATGTGTCTGTTCTTCTAATCGTGACTCCCGCCTTACTTATGACGACGTTGCCGTTTAAGGAAGTCTCCGCCACATGCAGCCAAAGTCAGCTGATCACGGAAAAAGCCTTGACATCCACTCTTTGCAATGAAGCGGTGGCGGCAACAGCAGACCGCTTAACATTGTGGAAAGCACTTCAATATGGTCAACCCAACCCTATAGAGTTTTTGAAATTTTATATATTCCCGTTAGCCTATATTGCAGATGAATATTATGGGTTAATATCATAGGTTTTTATAAGTTTAAATCTCTAAAAACTTTTATTAATTTAATCAAGTAATGTTTATCTTAACTACCCAACAACAACAACAATAAAATAAATTTTATTTCTATTATTTTACTTTGAATTTAGTGTTATTTTTTTTTTTATCTCTCTAGTGCCTTGATAGATGTGGAGTTGAAGGATCTAGGTTGGTTTAATTCCTCCATTTGATTAAGCTATATTTCACATGAATACCATGGTTTCTCATAAACCTAGAGTAAAACCCATAATAACTTGACCAAGTAATGTTACCTTAACTACCCAACAACAACAACAATAATAATAATAATAATAATTATTTTTACTATTTTAGTTTGAACTTAGGATTATTTTTATTCTTATTTTATTATTTTAGTTTATATGACATATTTGGGCATGAAATTAAAACATTTCTTCCATTTTGAGAAACATCTCTTCCATATTGGGTTGGATAGCCCCTCTTGGTGCAATGTTATGACAACTATTTCTCCCGAGCTAGAGAGCATCTCTATGTTCCCTTAATTTTATTTTAATTAGCATAGACTTATCTTAACTCTAGGGAATCAATTCTTTGAAGGTGTAAACTTTTTTATAAAGCGTAAAACTTAAAAAAGAAAATAGAAAAATTAGATCTTTATCACTTGACAAATCTAAAATTAAGATATATATAATTTCACTTTATTATTAATATTATTATTATATAATTTGATCGAATTATAATAAATAAACAACTTATCACAAAAGTATAAAATTTAAATTTAATAATAGTTTTTTATTTTTCAAATTTTATACGTCAATTATAAAATAGATGTTTTAATATATAAATGTGTTAAAAAAAAAAAAAAAAAATAACAAATTTTATCTTAAACTCAAATATATTAAAAATAAGAATACAATTTTCTCACGATATAATTTTTTTTATATCATATTTTTGATTTTTATATTAAATAATAAATATATTTACAATTTCACCTAAAGTAATCATTAATACAATAAAAATATATATTATAACCTTTTAAATAACCATCTTATAACAATTTATATAATTTTAATTCATTATTTAATTTACATGATCTTTTAAAACCATATATAATAATAACCATATATAATAATAAAGAGATTTAATTATTAATTTTATTTTTATATAATTTTACGAAACTAAATGCTTATATAACAATATAGGTTAAATAAATTATTACAACATTTCTTTTATATTACATTGGAGAGTATTTCTAGGTAAATGTTATATTACATTGGAGAGTATTTCTGAGTTTAATAATTTAAATAGGTATAAAGTATGAGAGTAGGTGTTTCTTTTTAAATTATGGATTTGAATATGAAAAGATAAAATATTCACGAAATTAGCTTTATCTTAATCTTTTGTACTAATAATTTAAATAGGTATAAAGTATGACAGTAGATGTTTGTTTGTTTGTTTTTTTTTTTTTTTTTTTTTTTTTTTTTTTTTTTTTTTTTTAATTTAGATAGGAAAGATAAAATATCATGAATTAGAATATTTTAAATAATTTAAATAGGTAAAAAGTATGAGAATAGGTGTTTCTTTTTAAAATTATAGATTTAAATATGAAAAGATAAAATATTCATGAAATTAGATTTATCTTAATTCCTTGTACCAAGCATCCACAAGGATAAAATCTCTTTTGACTCAAAAAGGGGTTTGCATAACCACAGACTCTATCTCTCTCACTACTTGGTAGGGTTAAAATGGATCTACTATGGTTCTTACTAGTGTCCCTCAAGCTCTTTGTAAATATATAATGAGGGGTATAATTTATAAATTGCTTCCATATTACTAAACTAATTTGTTTCTTTATTAATGTATTTTTGAATTTTTTTAACTATTAAATACAAGTTTTGAGAAAGAAAACTACACATGTTTATTAGGGTTGTTAAGAGTTTGATATATAATTGATGCAAAGATTTATTATGCAAATTATTTTCATGTCAGGATTTATGATGGAGCCATTTTTACGAAATAAATTAATCTATATTTTTATTTACTTACATGCTCCAATTTCTATATGCTTAAAAATGGATCTTGAATAACATTTTGATATAAAAAAATTGAGAAATAGTATATTTTGAATGTTTATAAATATATTTTTTCCTCTAATAAATACTTTGAATATATCAAGGTATGCAATGTATTTCAATCTTTAATGTTGATTTAATTTTGGATAAAGATTAAGGAAAATTTATAAATAATAAATCATTTTAACATTTCAAATAAAATGATAAATCATAAAATACTAAATTAAAATGTTTATTTATGCATATTATTTTATCTTCTTAAAACTTTTTTTTATTGCTCATGCAAAAGTGTTGGGCATTTTCCATTATAATGAAACTATAAATTTGTATAATGAAGGGTAGGGACATTATATTTTTAAAATACTATTTTATTTTCCTACACTCTTATGTAAAATAAATATAGAATTGTACAAGTTTCAAATTTATGTAAAAAAATCGACATGATATTTACTGAAATTGTATGGTATTAGAAGTTTAGATTGAGAGTGTACAATTACTTTAATTATTTAATTACCTCTTGTATTCACTATTGTAATGTATATTCACTATATTTAAGTTACTATAGAAATTAAACCTTTCATTACATATCTTTTGTAACTTTTATTGTTTAAATTAAAATAAGTAAATGGAATCAATACCTTGAAAATATCATTTTACACATAAATTGTATACATGCTAAATTTGTTATTCCAAAAAAAATTGATTGAATCCTCAAAATTCATCAAAATGTAAGATGTTGAGACATTCAAATGTTTAAACTATAACCATTTATTCTTTTCAATTTATTTATATACTATAGAGATGTTTTGATTTTTCTTTTTAAATCATATATAATTAATAATTAGGTTCCAATTCATTTTTTGAAATTCAAAAGCAATTGATTTTTATATTAGTAATGAGATTGATATAGGTGGAAAACGTATAACTAATATTTTACCATATAATTACTATTATTTAATATTAAGTAATTTAATAATAATTATCAAATTTAATTAAAAAAATTATAATTATTAAATTTAATAAAAATCATTAAACAAAAATTAATATAAATATAAATATAATTAACTATTATTATTATTATTATTTTTAATAATGTTTTATTAATAAATTAGTATTTATTTTATTTTTTATTAACTGATTAACTAAAATGTTTTATATTAAAATAATTAATATAAAATAATGTTTTTAATAATGTTTTTAATAATTTATAGTAATTATTATTATTAATTAAACTCCGGATTTATTAATTCAATGACTAATATTAAAAATCCTATAAATAACATTATACCCAATGAATATGAACCCTTAGGTTAATAAAGGCATTGATCTTACAAACCCAAAGAAATACTAAAGCCAAGGGATTATAAACCCATAGAAATAATAAAGCCAAGTGATTAATACTATAAATTCAAGTATAAAAACTCTAATATAAATATTATAAACCCAAAAACTATAATAGTTAACCATGATTGATTTTCATATTGAGACAATCTTTTTCACAAATGACATTGAACCATGGTTGATTTTCATATTGAGAAAATCTTTATCACAATGTGACATTGGATCATGGTTGATTTTCATATTGAGAAAATATTTATCACAATGTGACATTGGACCATGGTTGATTTTCATATTGAGAAAATCTTTACCGCAATGTGACATTGGACCAAGGTTGACCATGATTATCAACCCAATGAATTTATATTAAATCCAAAGATTAATATTATAACCATATGAATAATATATACCCATGGGAATAATAAACCCTAGAGATAAAATTATAAACCTAGGATATATAAACCCTAAGATAAATATTATAAAGGCTAAAATAAACATGGTTTAGACAATCCTTGTCAAAATGAGAGATTAGACCATGATTGACAATGGTACACCATGATTGATTTTCATATCAAGACAATTTTTGTTACAATGCCATGTTGGACCATGGTTGACCATAGTTGATTTTCATATTGAGACAATCTTAGTCACAATGTGACATTCGATCATGGTTGACCATGTTTGACTATGATTGATATTATAAACCCAACGGAATAATAAACCCAATTGATCAATCTTATAATCCCAAGGGAATAATAAACCTAAAGAATTAATATAAAAACCCAAAATGATTATGAACTGAAGAGAATAATATTAAACTTAAAGGAAAAATATTATAAACCCAAGGTATATCCTAAGATATATATTATAAACACTAAAATAAACATCATTGACAATGGTTGATTTTCATATTAAGATAATCCTTGTCAAAATGTGATGTTTGACCATACTTAACCATCATTGATTTTCATATAAACAAAATCTTTATGACCATGCGACGCTACCATAAACAATTATTCAATGTGAGTAGTGTTTTGGTAGCTCATTCCAAATTAGGAAATCAATCCAATTGGAAATCAATTATTAGTATTGATGCCTTCTAAACTGATCCCAAAGTTCCATCGAATTGACTTGCTTGGTAGTTCTATGAAAATATAAATAATTTGACTTTGAAATAGAGAAGGAACAAAATGAATAATTTGACCTTGAAATAGAGAAGGAATTGAATGAATAATTTGACTTTGAAATAGAGAAGAAACTGAATGAATAATTTGACTTTGAAATAGTGAAGGAACTGAATGAATAATTTGAATTTGAAACAGAGAATGAATTGAACCCGCGATCTCAAATGGCAGAACTGTATAGCCTATGGGTTATAAGATTACACAATAAATATATAATGAAATAAATATTTCGATGTTAGTATATAAAATATTTTAACGATAATAAAATAAAATAAAATTATATATATATATATATATATATATATATATAATATATATATAATATATTATAGTGAAACCCGAGGATTTCTAGGTATTGACATGTGGGAGAAGAGCCAAATGTCATATTGAGTCAAACATACCAGCTACGGATTATAATATTACAAGAAAAATATACAATAAAATAAATATTGTGATGACACTATATAAACTATTTTAACAGTAATAAAATAATAAATTAATATATATATATATATATATTTGAAACTCGATGGTCTCTGGGTATTGAAATGTGGGAGAAAAGCCAAATGCGATATTGAGTCAGACATTCTAGCTACAATCATACATTCGTAATATTCGAAGAGAATATACACTCATGGATTTAAGGTAGTCAATTTAATAAGAGGGAGATGTTAGATGAATAACAATTGTAATGCGGAATAAACACTTAAAAGAATCGTAAATTTTAATACCGAAGAAATCATACCTCTGGCCATTGATACTTGCTCACACTCTCAAACTGTTTATTCTTAGCTTCAACTCCGAATGAAAACAACAAATACAGAAGAAAATCGTTCCCAATGCTGAAGCAATAGAGTTTCAAACTGAAGGAAATGAAATATAGCTGTCTGGACTTGAACCAAAGACCTTTCCGATGCTAAAGCGACATAGTTTCGGTCGATCCTGTAGAAAATGGCACGCAAAGATCTACAACAAGAACATAAATCGGAAAGATCTATCATTGTTTCTTTCACCCATTTGGCACATCCAAACTCTGCTCACTCTAATCTAATTGTGTAAGGCTAAAGGGGACTAAGCAGTAAGCTTTGGGACCAATTATTAGTCTTTATAGCCAAGCTTCCATCAAGCTTGTTGTGGCCACATGTCATGTTTTCCACAGAACATGGTAGAGAACTATAGGAGGAGTAATGGACCACTCCATGAGCTCCCAACAAGAAAAGGAATCCTGCGAGACAGTTTCCATGAGAAACACATACAGGGAGCTAACATTCTCCCACTTGGTCCATACTTCTAATCTAATGTCTCATCTTAAAACCCATTGATAATCTGTATTAAGTAATAGATACATGAATCATGGTGATAAGTCCTCTAATGACGAGTATTATCTTCCATGTATTACTATGTATTTATTTCTATTATAATTTATGTGGCAACAATTTCTTAATGAATAAACCTGATGTTTATTCTTGGTCCTACACATATGAATTCTCTCAAATCAAATTAAGGTGAACATAAATATGAGAAAAACATCACAATAATTAAGAATATCATAAAAATAACATTGTCCATACAATGAGAAACTACATAATGGAACCAAGTCCCATATTCATTACATGATCCTTGAATTTTAACAGTGGTATACCCTTAGTCAAAAGATCAGTGATCATCAACTCAGTGCTGACATGCTCAATGACCACTTTCTTTTCTTTAATATGTTCCCTTATAGCTAAATACTTAATGTCAATGTGTTTACTTCGACTCCCACTTTTGTTGTTTTTAGCCATAAAACAACAGCTGAATTGTCGCAATACATTCTCAACGGCTTAGAGATAGAATCCATCATTCTAAGCCCAGAAATGAAACTCTTAAGCCATACACCATGTAAAGTAGCCTCAAAACGGGAGATGAACTCGGCTTCCATAGTGGAAGTGGAAATCAAGGTTTGCTTGGCACTGCTCCATGATACAGCCTCAACGTCCATCATAAAAATGTACCATGATGTTGATTAGCGTGAATCAACACATCTAGCAAAGTCAAAACCTGAGTAGCCAATTACTTTCAAATTGTCTATTCGTCTATACATAAGCATGTAGTCTTTGTTTCCTTGAGGACACCTCATTACTTTCTTTGTAGCTTTCCAGTGGTCTAAACCTGGATTACTCTGATATCATCCCAACATTCCCACAACAAATGCAATGTCAGGTCTTGTGTAGACCTGAGCATACATTAGGCTTCTGACAGCAAAAGCATATGGAATGTTCTTCATTTGTTCTCTTTCTATTTCGTTCTTCGAGAATTGGTTCAAATTGAACTTATCACCCTTCATAATGGGAGCTACACTTGGTGAACAATCCTTCATCCGAAATCTCTTTAAAATTTTATTAATATAGGATTCTTGAGACAGACCCAAGATACCTCGGAATCTGTCTCTATGGATCTTAATGCCAATGACATAAGATGCCTCACCCATATCCTTCATATCGAATTTTTTAGAGAGGAATTGTTTCACCTCATGCAGCAAACCCTTATTATTGGTTGCTAGCAAAATGTTATCCACATATAGAACAAGAAAACAGATTTTAATCCCACTGATTTTTAGGTATAATACATTGATCGATAATGTTTTCTACAAAACCGAATGAAGAAATTACATTATGGAATTTCAAATACCATTGGCAGGATGCTTATTTTAAACCATATAAGGATTTCTTGAGCTTGCAAACCAATTTCTCACCATCACTAGAGGGGAATCCTTCAGGTTGTTTCATGTAAACCTCCTCCTCTAGATATCCATTGAGAAATGTCATTTTCACATCCATTTGTTGCAACTCTAGGTCAAAATGGGCTACTAATGCAAAAATAACATGCAAGGAATATTTCTTAGATACATAAGAGAAAGTATTCGTGTAATCAATTCCTTCTTTCCGAGTGAATCCCTTAGCAATGAGTCTTGCCTTGTATCTCTCAATGTTTCCCAATGAGTCTCTCTTTGTCTTAAAGACCCATTTATATCCAATGGCTGTTGCACCATTAGGAAACTCAACAAGATCCCAAACTCTGTTGCTCTTTATAGAATTCATCTCTTCCTTCACAGCATCATACCATAATTCTAATTCTTTGCAACTTATGGCTTGTGAAAAGGACTTGGGATCATTTTCGGCTCCAATGTTGTAGTCAGATTCTTGCAGATAAACAACATAATCATCAGGAATTGATGATCTCTTTTGTCTAATAGATCTTCTTAATGTTGTACCATCATCTTCCTGAGAAGTATGTGGTTCAACTCATTGTTCAAAAGTTCTTGGAAACTCTTGAACTACCTGGTGTACTGGAATGTTATCAGCAGCTTGTGGAACTTCAACAATTGGTTGTTAAACACCAGTATGTACTTGAGGGGTGTTGTGAACAATAACCAATCTATCACTTAAGGTGGAAGGTTGAGATTTTGAATAATCCTTCTTAGAAACTATGTTCCTGGTTTGATCGCTCCCACTAATCAAGTCATTTTCAAGAAACTTTGCATTTCTTGACTCCACAATCCTAATGCTATGAGATGGATAATAAAATATGTAACCTTTAGATCTTTCAGCATATCCAATGAAATACCCACTAATGGTCCTTGGATCTAGCTTCTTCTCTTGTGAATTATGTATTCTCACTTCAAACAGGAATCCCCAAACGCGCATATGTTGCAAAAATCGGTTTCCAACCTTTCCATAGTTCAAATTGCGTTTTAGGAACAACCTTGGTTGAAACTCTGTTTAATATATATATTGTTGTCTTAAGTGCTTCATTCCACAAGTATTTAGGAATATTTGAGCTGCTAAGCATACTCCGAATCATGTCCAATAATGTGCGGTTTCTTCTTTCTGCTACACCATTCTAGTCGAGTGAACCAGACATGGTGTATTGGGCAACAATCCCATGCTCTTTAAGAAATTTTGCGAATGGCCCAGGTGCCTATCCATATTTTGTGTATCAACCATAATATTCTCCACCTCTATTTGATCTCATGATCTTAATTTTCTTGCCGCATTGTTTCTCTACTTTAGCCTTAAAGATTTTAAAGGCATCTAATGCTTTGTTCTTTTTATGAACCATGTAGAGATACATATATCGTGAGTAATTATCTATAAAAGAGATGAAGTATCTCTGACCATGTGAGCCCATGTCTGGATTACATATATCAGTATGCATGATCTCTAATATGTCTGAACTCCTATTTGCACCTTTCTTTGACTTGTTGGTCTGCTTTCCCTTTATGCAGTCCACACAAGTCTCAAAATTAGTAAAATCCAGAGTATTAAGTACCCCTTCATTTACTAATCTTTTAATTCTTTCTATGGAGATATGACCTAATCTCTCGTGCCATAATTTAAAGGAATACTCATTAGTAAAACATATTTTAGTGTCAGTGTTAACATGCATTGAATCATAAGTGACATTGTTTTGTAAGTTAATGCAGTAAAGACCATCAAACAAAGTACCATTCCCAACACAATCAAATTTATAAAACAAACTGAAAGATGTTTCTCAAAAGTTAAAGGAATATCCAAAATGTACAAGCCTTGAAACTAAAATCAAGCTTCTTGAAAAACTTGGAACATAAAAGGTCTTTTCTAATTCTAAAACAAAGCCACTACTTAAAGTTAAATAGCATGTTCTTATAGCTTCCACATGCGAGCCCATATTGTTTCCTGATAAGATGCTTTGCTCACTTCCTACTCGCTTCCTTAGGTTTTGCAAACCCTACAAGGAATTCGAAATGTGAATTGTTGATCCAGAATCAATCCACCGAGTGTTAATATTGACATTAACCATATTAGATTCATAACAAACAGATGAGATTGGATTACCTTTATCCACAAACCATTTCTGAAATTTGGCGCATTCCTTCTTCATGTGTCCCTTCTTTTTACAGAAGAAACACTTTGACCCCTTCTTGATATCAGCTTGGGGTGGTACTTTACCTTTCCCTTTCTGATTGGCTTGAGATTTTCCCTTTCAACACATTGCCAGCATTGCACTTTCTCCCAATTCCATCACCAGTCTCCCTCCTCTTGAGCACACATGGTCATGAGTTGATTAATTGACCATTTATCCTTATGTGTATTGTATGAGATTTTGAAGGGTCTGTATTAGTGTGGAAGGGTGCTCGGGATGTAGTGCACTAGGAAGGACTCTGATATTTCAACCTCAAGTTTCTTTTATTGAGCCATAGTGTCCCTCATTTGCATGATGTCATTGCGTACACCTTTCACATTGGTGAGCCTTAGCGATGAGAACTTCATGATTAGAGTGCTTGCTAGTGCCTTGTCTGAAGTGATGAATTGATCATCAATGGATTTCAACAAGCCTCGGACCTTTTCATAATGATCAATGGAACCACGAATATCAATAGAAATTTTAGTCTTAATGAACATCATGCTTAGGCGATTAGATCGCTCCCGTTGTTCATAAAGCGTGATGTTTGCTGCAGTGCTAGTATTAGTTTCTGTTGGTGGTTCATCTTTCCTAATAGCATAGTCTATGTCCATCCACCCTAAATGAAGGAGAACTCTCTCCTTCCAGACCTTATAGTTAGCTTCCTTAAGTTCAGGGATATCACATGCTTATGTTAAATTTGAGGCCTAAATAAAATTTCATGCTTTACCAATGTAAATCATGCTTAAAATTGAATCTAATGACATAAAAATTGTCTGTGGACTAAATATTCAATTCAAGCATACTCAATTATTCTTTATGAGAGAATTTATCAAATTATTCACTTAATTCATAATTCTAAAGGGTATATTATGATTATAATTTGATATAAATTCTATCTTAGATTTGAACTTTATGATAAAACTATTAATTCATAATTCATGAGGGTAAGTTATGAATAATTTGATATTTTATCCTAATTAATTATATAAATATAATAAAAATTCATTGTGGATAAAATTTTTATTTACTATATAATATTTACAATTAATGTCTAAATATTCTTTATGTGATCCTAATCCAATCATAATATATAATATTATTTAATTAGAGATGTTGTGGCTATTCTCTAATCAATTAAAAATTATATGGATCACTAAACATTATTTCTTTTATGCACAAAAAATAAATTGATATGAGAATAATTATAAATTGCATAAATAAAACTATAATAATCATGCATAACATTCAATGATGGGTCTTGTATACTCATCCAAAATAGCATGTATTAATTAGAGCAGAAATATTCAATTCATGCAAATTAAATATGAGCATAGTTATAGATTTGCACAACAATTATCCAAATTGCATATAATTAAACCAAATAGATATTATAAGCAAAAAAAATTGAGGAAAAATTAGACATATTTCCAAATAAATGCCTTAATTCAGAAAATTCTCAAAATATGGCATTGAGCCAAACCGATGGCTCAATGGCTTGCCTTCATAACCTTATCTTATGGGGCTTTCTTCTCTGGTTTGGGAAAGTAGAATACAATGGTGAACATGAGCTTATGAATGGTTGGATTCTTAGTTTCCCACTGGAAAAGTGTGTGGACTGCCAATATAATACTTTCACTACTGGTTTTACATGTTGGTGTTATTTTTTAGAATTCAATCAACACTTGCTTTGGATTATTGAAATTCTCTAGAGGTTTTACAACACTTCCCTATTTTGGTTTCTCTAATGGCTTTGATTTTCTATAGCACTGCATCAATTACACACAGAAAACCATCAATATTCTATCTTTCTCAACATTACTAGCAGGAAAATCAAAGGGAAAGAAAGAGGGTTGGGCCGCATGCATAAAACCTCCGAAAACAGTTTCTACATGACTTCTAATTCAAAACTTAATGAAACAGAGCATAATAACTCAAAAATAAATACCAAGGCAGAGATAAAACTACTATGATACCAACTGTTAGATTAATAACAATTCTATAATGTGGAATAAACACTTAAAAAGAATCATAAACTTTAATACCCAAGAAATCATACCTCCGGCCATTGATACTTGCTTACACTCTGAGACTGTTTATTCTTAGCTTCAACTCCGAATGAAACCAACAACTACAGAAGAAAATCGTTCCCAATGCTAAAGCAACAAAGTTTCAAACAGAAGGAAATGAAATAGAGCCGCTTGGACTTGAACCGGAGACCTTCCCAATGTTGAAGCAACAGAGTTTCAAAGGTCGATCCTGCAAAAAATGGCACGCAAAGATCTGCAACAAGAACATAAATCAGAAATATCTTTCACTATTTCTTTCACCCATTTGGCATTTCCAAACTCTGCTCGCTATGATCTAATGGTGTAAGGCTGAAGGGGATTGAGCAGTGAGCTTGGGACCAAACAACAGTTTTTATAGCAAACTTCCATCAAGCTTGTTGTGGCTATGTGTCAAGTTTTCCACAGAACATGGTAGAGAACTGTAGAAGGAATAATGGATCACTCCAAGAGCTCCCAAAAGGAAAAAGAATCCCGCAAAACAGTTTCCGTGAGAACCAGATACCAAGAGCTAACAAAAGATTCAAATAGTCTCTCCGGTTTCCCGTGAGAAAAGTTGAGTTAGTCATAGCAGGCTCCGTGGTATTTTCCTATTACTCGTTCTTCCCTTTCACTCCTTTATTCCAACCATAAACTTGAGATCACGAATTTAAAATCACAGCTTTGAACGTCAAATGCGATAAAGCACACAGGCTTTTAAGCAATCTCTATATAAATTTTTCTCCCTTGTCACCTACGTACGATGACTTTCTAGAGGGTCGACACTACAATTAATCGAATTCAATTCAATATTCAGATTCATTCACCATCCTTCTGTACGATGACTTTCTAGAGGGTCGACACTACAATTAATCGAATTCAATTCAATATTCAGATTCATTCACCATCCTTCTCTGATCCTTTTGCACTCAGAGCCTTCTCTCCTCCTCCCTCTCTCTCACCATCTTTCTCTGATCCTTCTGAGAGAAGGATCCTTCTGTCCTCAGATCCTTCTCCCTCCTTCCCCTCTCTCTCACCATCCTTCTCTGATCCTTCTGTGCTCAGAGCATTTTTTGCTTGGATCCTTCTTCACTCCTTCCCCTCTCTCACCATCCTTCTCTGACCCTTCTGTGCTTGGATCCTTCTCTGATCCTTTTATGTTCGGATCCTTCTCCTCTCCTCCCCATCTCTCTCACCATCCTTCTCTGATCCTTCTGTGCTCGTATCCTTCTCTGCTCCTTCCCCTCTCTCTCACCATCCATATCTGATCCTTCAGTGCTCCGATCCTTCTCTGCTCCTCCCCCTCTCGCATATATTTATAGAAGAACCCCGCTGTGAATATTTTATGTATGCATAAAATAGTTTAACCACAAGTGCAAACCAGATATACATAGCGCTTCCGCAATAAATTTCATTACCTCCATTTTTTAGGAACTATCCCTCATCGATATCAAACCAATCATTCAGCCGATATTATATTTAGGGCATAAGAGTTACCATTCAATATATATTGTCTTTTATGTGTCAAAAGCAAAATGAAGATAATGGTGGTGCCCATGAAACTTAAAACCAATGTGTTTGTTCTTCTAATTGTGACTCTCACCTTACTTATAATGACCTCGTTGTTTAAGGAAGTCTCTGCCACAGGAAGGCAGAGGCAGCTGATGACTGATAAAAGCATTAACGTTCACTCTTCAAGTGATGCGGTAGCGGTAGCAGCGGGGACATTGTGGCAATCGCTTCAAACTAGTCAACCTAACCCTAACGTCCCAAAACCGCCAACTCCACATAAGTTTGTAGCAGCGGCAGCACGAGCATCTCCCGGACCATCCTGCGACATTCATGTACCGACATGTCCACCTACTCGCAAGAAAAAGAGCAGCGGAAGAAGTCAGATAGCAAGACCGAGTTAATGAGGAGTTCTGAGACTTCCATTAACGGTGGAAAGCATGCATCAGTATATCATATTTACTGACATACCATTTCAATTGGACACGGCCGGTTTGATAGTTTCCAGCAATTCAGTTCCCATCAAAAACTTGGAAACCTTCTCAGCAGTACATAATTTTTTTTGTGTTTCTCGCTTATTCTTCCTTGCTCGTATATTAATATGATGGGATTTGAATGAAACATGAATACAAATAGTCTTTCTAAAGCAGTGTGGAAAAGTGTGCCTTGGTGATGTATTTTTCCATACTAAACCACATATTTCTTAACAGGTGTTGAGGTAATCGATTTTTCATTTTAACCCTTCAATGAAAAATTCCCATATCAATAATATAAAGAGTTTTTTAATGTCATATTCCTCATTATACTAGTTTTATTATATATATATAATATATATATATATATATATATATATATATATATTATATTAATATATATATATATTATAGATATATGTATATATATATATATATATATATAGATATATAATTATATATATATATATATATATATTATTTATTAATATAATATAATATCTATATATATATATATCTATATATATCTTATATATACATATATATATATATATATATATAACCAGTGTTATATATATATAGAGGGAGAGTTGTTGAAAGTTTTATATTTCATTACTTATATTAATATTTAATTTTAGATTTATTAAGAGTAGCGATGGATTAATTTTTTCAAAGTGTAAATTTCTTGTTTGAATGTAAAAGGGATTTGATCTCTATAGACTTTTGATAGATTTAGAGTTGATAGATTTATGCTACTTTAACTGTTCTTTTTGAATAGGCTATGTTGCACATGAATACCATGGGTCAATATCATAGATTCTCATAAACCTAGAGCTCAAAAACCCATAGTAACCGGACCAAGTAATGTTTACATTAACCACCAAACAACAACAACAATAATAATAATAAAATAAGCTCTCTCCACCCTTGATAGATGTGGAGTTGATGTGTAAGGACCTGCAGTTCCGCCGATGTGCGACCGCGACCGCGACTGGATGGAGAGCGTGCGTGGTTGGAGGTGAACGAACAACATAAAGTGCGAGCTTAGACTACATATGCGATGGTGTTATGGAATAATGAAAAGGCATAAGAGGAGGGTGAGCTGATATATATGCGTGGAGGCATTGCTTGAAACAAATGGAGGCCGCCCACACTTGGACACAAAGCCGACGGTGAATTGTGATGAAGTGTGGGTGCGTAGGGCATGGAGGATGAGTCGGTCGGGTAGGCTAACTCGCCCTGCCACCCATATAAACAAGTGGTACGTGGAGCTCATTTGACAAGCGATCACTCATCGCTCAAACACAAAGAAGCATCTTCACTCATGTAGAATAAGGCGTAGAACTAGAGTGTGGACGCAACTAAGGAAGGCATAGATTTGGGTGATACGCCCGTTCTTGGGCAAGGTTGCACAGAGGTAGCGTTTCTTGGTTTTGGGTGAAGGGAGTGGGTAGGGCTGCCCGCCGGTTAGAGAAAGGCTTGTAGAGTGTGTGTGGCGCCCAGGTGATGTGTAGGAGCACCCGATGGTGGAACGTTGGTGAGCGCTCGATTTGTGCGACGACTTGGCACAGGTTCTTGGGTGACTCAGGTGAGCACCCACCCGTCGTGCAAGTGTGCACAGTGTGACTTTTGGTGAAGTGTTGAGATTGTTGACGGAGGTGTGTCTCGGGTGGAGGCACCCATGTGTGGCAACTTGGAGGCGTGCCCAAGTTGGGCAAACAACATGATCGTGCGACAATGTGAATGAAGGGTTGGTGAGTCGTGCGGCGACCGTGCGGAGGTGTCGACGAGCTAGGCCACCGAGTTTTGCTGAAGATTGTAAATTTGGCTAAGTATGAAACTTGGGGTTTCCAAGTATACTTGTAAAGCTTGTAACTTGTAAAAGACTATATAATATATTATCAGGCAGACTCATTGTTAAGGAAGTTGCCCCTCCCTTTATACTGTGCAATTGTGTTCTTCATGAATAATTGCTAATGTTAATGAATGTGTATAGGTGTTCATTGGTATAAAGGAAACATTAATAATACTTGGTTGAGAAACACAAACTAAGTACGATAAGTGGTTAGGCGTAGTCCATGAACATAAGTATTGGTGAAATGAAAGTGTGGTGCCGCACACCGAGAGCTCGGTTAAAAGACTACCGCCATCTCGGTGTCATGACAGGTGGTATCATAGCTCGGTTGGAACTGGTTGAAGCTAATTCAGGGTTGAAGAAGCTTGGAAATTCGGAAGATCAAGATTTTTTCATGTAAAGTACCTGACTGCGTATAGACGAGGTCAAGGTACTGAGCCTGAGCAATGACTTGCTCTTCAGTAACAACTCCTGCCTTAGCTACATCTTCAGTGATTTTAGGTAATAATTATTTAACAAACCATTCCACTAAAATTTGATCCAAAATGAAAATTTTCACCAAACGTCGTCTACATTGCCATTCATGAATATGATCAAAAATATATGTGGACGTGGATTGTTTTAGTGAAGTTAACAATTCCGTGCCATTGTCGTATCTGACAGGCAACTGAAAATGGGTTAAGAAAGAAGTGGCTAACTGACTAAAATTATAAAAAGAGCCTCGTGGTAACTCAATGTACCATTTGGCAGCAAGATCAATCAGAGTTCATTGAAAAAGACGTAGACAAATTGAATCATCAATAATGGAATTAGATGCACACCAGAGGTGATAAGTCATAACATGATTTGACGGATCCTTTCCTGACTTACCCTCGAACTTCGGGATATCACTGGGAAACTTATTAGGCATTGGTGGCCAATACGAAAGATAGTAAATCGAATCGTTCATAAGGCACAACAAATCAGGTAAATCCAAAGTTGCAATAAAAGGTAACTGATTGTTAGGGTCGCGAAAACCTTGGGTAACAAGACCATCTCCAGGGGGAGGATATCCAGGATAACCTGGAATTGGATTTGCATTAAGAATGTTATAACCTCCCAGGAAACCAGGATTAACTAGACCAAACTAGGGTTGTTGAGGTTGTTGATAAGTATAGTCAGGGTACGGTTGATACTGATAAACTGGGTTTTGTATAGTAGGACCGAATTGATATTGTCTCTGGTACGGTTGATAAGTGAATTGCGGTTGACTTGTGACAACTGTACTTGGACCAACTTGTCCTGTAGGCATCTGAACCGAAGTCTGAACTTTAGGTCCTAACTGTGGTAAAGAGGCTTGAGGAGTTTGCACTGATGCGGGAACAGTAGAAACCGGAGCTACTGATACTCCAGAAACAGGTGTGGTAGGTTGAACAGAAGCTGCAATGTTGCAGCAGCAGTTTGAGGCAGAGTTCGAGGTGAACTAGGCCCAGGTTGCTGAACTAAACCAAGTGCAGAGGTTTGAACAGTAGGTTGGACAGGTTGCTAGGTTGGACCAGAAACCAAAGGTTGTCCAGGTTGACTTGATAACTGCACATTAGGCTGCATAGTCTGTTGATTTTGAGATGGATACCACACCATATTCATTTTGGGGTATGGACCCATAAAAGGTTGTGCATATGGAGAACCGTAACCGGGTTGAACGTAGGATTGATAATTAAGCGGTACATTTCCAGCTCCTTGTAGACTCGACTCTAAAAACACTAAAAAATGCACCTAAAATGATAAACAATTCATTTTTTCTTTCAATGAATTTCTAGCTAAAAGAAAGAGTTCGAGAATGCAATTCTTTGATAAACAAATCCTTCTTTCAACATGTAAATGAAAAGAAAATCTTTTTGTCTTTTTCAATAAGAACTCAAAATGAGACTACTAATTATGCTCACAATAAATCCATTTCTTTTTCAAAACTCGAAACTACAAAAAAAAAATTCTTCAAAAGAGAACTACAATTTCTAGAAAACACTCAAAACTACAAAAACTAATCTTGAGATCTAAAAACTTCTAAAAACCTAATTGAATAAAAGCTTCAATTCTTTTTTAGGACATTTTACTTAGTCATTTAGTAAACTAAGGATTCATTTGTTAGAATATTATATATATTACGAAGCAATGGAACACATAAA
Source organism: Pinus taeda (assembly GCA_000404065.3). NCBI lineage: Eukaryota > Viridiplantae > Streptophyta > Pinopsida > Pinales > Pinaceae > Pinus > Pinus taeda. Next base: position 851 of record APFE031195699.1, on the reverse strand, counting down.
ATATTGCATAAATATAAACACAGAAAACGCACAAAACAAGAGAGACACAGATATACGTGGTTCACCCAATTTGGGCTATGTCCACCTCGAACAGCCAGTCCTTCCTTTCTATTATCCAGCAAAATGAAGAGACACAAACTACAGCAAATCTGCTGTAATATCCTCTGTCTTCTCTCACAGTCTCACCTCTCTGTTTCTCGCTCACACAGAATACACATCTATCTCACAGCCTCAAATACAATGCCCTCATACAAAGAGAGGGGTTTCCCTCTAGGGAAAAAAACCCTAAACTAAACATAAGTTCTACCATCAGATCATTCGCCTAATGAACGGCCAGATTGACTAGAAATTACTATACTTTTACAAGGCAATTTTAGAGTTGTTTTTAGCTTCGGGGGCGCTACCCCCGAAACCCCCCGCCAGGGGGGGGATCCCAAAGGTCGCAGCCGCCCCCCTGGACCCCCTTGCAGCGAATATTTTACGGGTGGCGTTGCCGCCCCCATTTTGAACTGGGGTCTAATGTGGAGGTACTTTTGAATATAGAAGATAATCAGGCTCCACACCCAACAATCTCCCACTTGGAGACTGATTGTAGCAACTCCACCGCTGCTCCATTTGCTGGACAATGACACCTCTTTGGACCTGGTTGTTTCTCATCTTCATCGTCATCCTTGAAGACCAACTGAAACTGAGCATATTCTCAGTTTCTCCCTGGTTACAACTTTTGTTAGCATATTTGCAGGGTTCTGGCTAGTGTGTATCTTTTCCAGCTTCAACTCTCCATCTTCCAACACTGATCGTATGAAATGGTACTTGAGCTGTATATGTTTCGTCCTAGAATGAAATGCTGA
>APFE031195697.1:0-19910 GCA_000404065.3 Pinus taeda | reverse complement strand
AGTCAAATCTAGTCATAATGTTTATTAAAGTCCTTCAAATTATATGACATTCAACTATAGTCAAAGGGGACAAAATTCAGCTTGAAGTCAATGGTCAAAGTAGTCTACATTCAATTGCATTAAAAATGAGTCTAAATTGAGGTGGTCAATACAATATTCAAAACTCACTTTATTTCTCAATCAAAATTTTTATTTTTCCATTGTACACTGTTGTTACAATCACTTTAGCCCAATTCTTATCTTCAAATAGCAATATTTAAATCATGATTCAATCTTTCAATTATCAAGAGAAATTGTAGATAGAACAGTGAATGCAATGAGGAATGGGAGACAAATAAGAGACCATATTTGGTCAAAGACCAGGGAAATACCCCACAAGAGGGGAAACCATTTCAAATTCTTCTTTTTTTATATTGTCATAAAATGTTAAGCAAAGAGAGAGTATAATGTTCCAATTCATCAATCACAAGATTATCCAGCAAAACCAACCAAATATTATCAAGAGATTAGCCCAGTAACAATACAAATCAGAATTAACGTTCCCATCCTATGGCCAATTGTGATCAATTGTTAACAGAAACACTTGAGCTTAGTCGCACGGAGAGAGAGTGCATGCAAGAGGATGAAGCGTTCCAGCCGCACAGAGAAGCTTGTATGTGAGCGGCTAAACCCAAAATTTCATGTATCAACCCTGCGGCCACAAACCAAAACTCTAAACCACATGTGCGAGCTAGGACGCTGCAATTTCGGCCCTGTACGAACGAATTTCCATGAACCACTTTAAACCTAAGTGAGCCAAATAAAAGAAGAGAGAGGAAGAAGATGCTTGATGATTATTTCCAAATGAGGGTCACTTGTCTTGTATTTATATGCTTCCATGGGTGTCATATTTATCTTTTAGGTCGACCTATCCTTTTGTGAATATGTGGGTTTCCATATGAAAAATATATTTTTCTTCAACCAAATTAAATTCTTCCAAGGGCTAGGAGGGGTCTTTCTAAATGAGGAAGGTTGTCCAAAGGAGGGAAATTGTCCCTGAGCTACCAAATCAACACTCCCTCTCAGCTAGGGAGAAATTATCAACTGCAACATGTGTCCCATAAAATAAAATGTCATCTATGGTCATCTCCACTCATATGCTAAACACTCTCGAATCTAAAAGAATAAGAATTCGACATTAGAGGGGAGCTCAAGCCACCGCCCTCTATCCAATCATTTCCATAGGGGAGTTCCAATACAACCCACATCATAGGGGATCCCATCTCAACCCATTATCCAAGGACAACAGGTAGGATACAACTTACCATGAGGTAAGGATCACAACTCTCCTATTGTCTGTTGGTCTTTCCATCAGGAATATCAAGAGTTAAGTGGTAGAACACCTACATCCAAAACCTTGAGAGGATATACCCACTTACCCTATAAGGTATGGATTAGGGACAATCCAAGGAACTTGGGGGAGATACACACTTACCCTGCAAGGTAAGGATCAAACATGCCGAAGTCATCATCTCAACCCATTGGCCAGATGGGGAGGGACAATCCCAACAAGCCCTACTTATGGGTAAGATACATATTTGGGTATGCTCGGAAAGGGAATATACACACTTACTTTGAGGTAAGGATCATTAATGCCCTAAGACGGAAATAGGGGAGATACACACTTACCATGATATAAGGATCAGACACGCCTATTTTCCATGAGTTTCCTTAACCCAAGAGCTCTTTGGGTCAATTCCTCACCCTGAGAGCTTAGATAGGGGGAAGAGCTAGCTCAGTGTTCTCGATCAGTTGGGACCCTTACTCATAAGGGTCACATCATCAATCTAAAATTCTCTTTGAAGACAAATAACTTCCCTTTTGGCAAAGCCTCGGTGAGTATGTCAACAATTTTCTCATTAGTCTAAATATGATGAAGTCTCATGGCTCCTCTTTGCACCATGTCACGTATGAAATTATATTTGATATCAATATTCTTGGACATGTCATGAAGTAGGGGATTCTCTTCCAATATGATCCCACTCTTATTTTCATAATATATCAATGTCATATCTAGGACCTGCTCAAATAGCTCTCCAAAGAGCTTCTTGAACTAGACTGCCTCACAACTAGCCATGCTAACAACAATATACTTTGCCTCTATTCTAATCAAATACATTAACTTATGTTTCATTCTCATCTAATATATCATGGAAGATCCCAAGATAAAATAGCACCCATATGTGCTCTTCTTATGAATCACATTTCTAGCCCAATCAACATCGATGTATCCATGTAGTCTCACATCTTCATAAGTGTTTCTCAGACCAATATTGATCATGCCATGTAGATATGTCAGAATGTGTTTGGTAGAAACCTAATGTGCATGGAGAGGCTCAATAATGAATTGAATCAAATTGTTCACTGCAAAGCATATATATGGACATGTGTTCACAAGGTACATCAATGCCCCAAACAATTGATGATACTCGAAAGGGTTAGCCAAGTCAGGTCCAACAACATCTCTGCATACCTTCTGGAAATTCATCTCCATTAATCTAATGGTGGTGTAGCAGGAAGCTGGTGCAAAGATGTCATCATAGTCTTCTCCCTCTTTCTAGGAGAATCCTCTAGCCATGAACCTTGACTTATCCTTTTCAATGCTTCCATCAGCGCCATGTTTGATTTTGTATATCCAATATGAAGTTACGATGGAACTCCCTTTAGGTTTCAGAAGAATATCCCATACATCATTCTTCATAATGGATATGTATTCTTCATCCATAGAATCTTTCCAAACCCGTTCTTTCATTTCTTCTTCAAATGTGGAGGGCTCAGCCTGGATCATAGTGCTCATCACTACAACATATCTTTCTTATCGGCATGGCTTCTTACTTTCTCTAAAGTTTCTTTTTGCAAGAACAAATCTCTCAGCATCGTGTAAAGTTTCACAAAGCCATAATGGTCTCTTCCTGGAAAGGGGATCACTTGGGGGAGAGTCTAATGGGTCCATAGGATCCATTTGATCATCAACAATGTCCTTTTCATATTTCAACACAAAAGCACCTTCTAATATGTCCATATCATCATATTTCTTTGGAGGAGGAAGATCTATCGCTTTTCTAAGAGAAACATCTTCATCAAAGGTCACATCCCTGCTAAAATCAATCTTCCTTTGGCTACACATGTAGATTCTAAATGCTTTAGAATTTTCACAATACCCAACAAACGTACCTTTCTTTCCAGTGGCTTCCAAATTGTTCCTCTTATCCTTCGACACATGAAAGTATACATGAAACTAAATATCCTGAGATGACCATTGTCAGGCTTAACACCTGTGAACATTTCTTCGGGAGTATTATTATCCAAAGCTTGATGAGGAACCTTGTTTTACACATAGACCATTTTTTTTGTTGCTTCTCCCCAAAGGAACTTTGGTAACCTTTGATCATGTAGCATGGCTCAGACAACTTCCACAATAGAATGATTCTTTCTTTCAGGCACTCCATTTTTCTCGGGATTGTAGGGTACCATGGTTTCCTTCTTGATGCCTTCCATCTTGCAAAAGTTAATGAGATTATTTGAAATGTATTCTCTACCATTTTTGAACATAAAGACCTTAATTTCTTTTTTGTTTGATTCTCTATCAGTGCCTTGAAATCTTTAAACATATTAAAAGCCTTGTCCTTTTGCTTCAAGTAGTAGATCCATGTCTTCTTAGAGAAGTCATCAATGAATGTGATATAATAGAGATGGCCACTAAGAGAATGCACTGGCATGGGTCCACAAAGATAAGAATGAATGAGTTGAAGAATATAATTTGTCTTATTCATGCTAGAGGGGAATGGTCCCCTTGTCTTCTTTCCACTGGTGCATCCCAGACAAATTCCATCATGACTTGCTTGAACATCAAGCATTCTAGAGACTAGCTTCTTCAACTTTGGGAGGGAATCATAATGTAGATGTCTCAACTTGTGATTTCATAACTCACTTTGATGACCGATTTCATGGACCATTGCCAGTATAGGTCTCCCATCAACTCTATAGAGTCCTTCAGCTCTAGACCACAATGTGAAAAAATCCCTCATTGGAGATTACTTAGGCTAAGTGAGGACTTTTCCCTTTATGAAAGCTACTCTCATACCCTTGTATTCCAAAGAAGAAATAGATACCAATTTCTTCTTTAATTCCAAAACATACATTACATCATGAAGGAGGATGGATTCCCCAGAGTTAATATCAAAATTGACAAAACCAAAGCCCTTTACTTGATATGTAGATTTATCCCAAAGAATGATCTTCAAACCTATCTCCCTCTCATCTCGATTTGAGAGGAATTCCTTGTATATTAATAAGTGTCTAGAATCCCCACTATCTATCTACCAACTATCATGTGAATCCAAAGGATAAAATCAATAAAGAGCGGAAAAAAGAATATATTTAGATTTCATAGTAACATTATTTTCCTACTTGGAATTTATTGTTTTCTTTTGAGTATGATGGCCTTCTTCATAGTCATCTTGAGTGTCCCTTCTCCTTCCATCGTCCCTTATTCTTCCATCATCTCCTCTTCATATATCATCTTTTCTTGTCTCATCATTCCTTCTCCTATCATCAATCCTATTGTCGTTTACTCGGTTGGGTATTGGAGCATCTCTCTTTCTTAGATAGTCTCGTGCATAGTGACCATACTTGTGACAATTGCAACATTCAATTTGAGGCCTTCCTTTTCTAAATATTCTCTTGGAGTCTTTTGATTCAGGAGAGAAATTCCTTTGATTGGATGGTCTCCCTTTGCCTTTATTTTTCTAACCCTTAGTAACAAATGCAGAGGGCTCTCCTTCTTCACTCTTTTGAATTTTACATATGTCAATCATCCTAGTCTCCTCATGAGTACATTTTCCAATGAGCTCATCAAATGACGAGAATACATTGTTTTTTGTTAGTGTAGTAATGAAGGTTTACCAAATAGGAGGAAGACCTCCAAGAGTGACCAATACCAACTCCCTATCAAATACTTGTTCACTTTCAACTTGCAATTAATCCCTTAAACGGGATACCCTCATAATGTAGGATTGCAAAGATTCTCCCTTGTTCATCTTTATCTATTTGAGATGATCCTTCAAATACAAGATCTGATTCAAGTTTTTGACCTCATACATCTCGAACAATTTGTCATACATATCCTTAGACGCCTTCAAGTTATCAACACAAACAAGCAAATGATCTTGTAAACCATCAATGATAATCTTCTTAGCTTTGAGATCACCTTTCTTGTACCTAGATTTTATAGTAGTAGATGCATTCTCTAGAAGCTTAGGTACCTTCCCTTGCACATTCTCCAGTACATTGTTGTCATCCAATATGAATTCCAACCTAATTTTCCATGCAACAAAGTTAGATGAGTCAACAAGCTTCTCATTATCCTTGAAGTAGGAAGTAGACATCTTGATCGAACCAAATAGGCTCCTTCAGCTTCTTTCAAATATGTTTTCTCTTCACCTTAGCTCTAAAACCATGTTAATTTCATTTTGTTCTATGTTGTTACAATCACTTTAGCCCAATTATTATCTTCAATTAGCAACATTTAAACACAATTAAATATTTTAATTATAAATGGAAATTATAGATAGAATAGTAAATGCAATGAATAATGAGAGATAAATAAGAGGCCCCATATTTGATCAAAGACCTTGGAAAAACCCCACAAGGGGGAAAGCCCTTTCAAGTTCTTCTTATTATTATATTGTTGTAAAATGTTCAACAAAGAAAGGGTTTAATGTTTTCATCAATCATGAGACTATCCAGCAAAACCAAACAAATAATATCAAGAGATGAGCATAGCAATAATACTGATTAGAATTAATGTTCCAAGCCTGTGGTCAACTATGGTCAACTGTTAAAAGAAACCCTAGCACATCGCCGCAAGGAGAGAGTGAATGTGGGTTGTTGAAGCATTCCAACCACATGGAGAATCTTGTATGTGAGTGGCTACAACCAATATTATCGTGTATCAACCTTGCGACCACAGACCATAACCCTAAACCACACATGCGAGCTCAAACCCCTAAATTTCAGACCTGTACGAACTAATTTCCACAAACCACTTTAGACTTGAGTAAGCCAAACTAAATAAGAGAGAAGAATAACATTCTTAGCAATGATCTCCAAATGAGGGTCACTTGTCTTGCATTTATATGCTTCCAAGGGTGTCCATTTCTCTTTTGGGTCAACCTATCCTTTTGTGCACATGTGGGTTTCCATATGAAAAATACATTTTTCTTTAACCAAATTAAATTCTTCCAAGGTCCAGGAGGGGTCTTTCTTGATGAGGAAGGTTATCCAAAATAAGAAATTTTCCCCTGAGCTTCCAAATCAACAAAAAATTGTCCAAGATCCGTCAAACAATAATCAAACAGTATTCTGAACTAGAAAGTCAAATATGGTCAACGAACAACTTCAAAAATCCTTGTTTAAACTCAGAATACCCTCCTTAATCGCACGTGTGAAAATAACTATATATGATGAAAATAGCTCTTAATTGTCTAAATATTGGAGGTCGAATGTTGTATTTACATGAGTCAAATGAATGGGTATATGATTAAGTGTCACACCCTTTCATGGTGGGGACGACTTGTTGATTTGGACCCTACATGAACCTCATAAATTACAATTTTTTTTTCTTTTCCTTGGCCGATTTGATAGGCCTACTTTGGCATGCGAGAATACCTCCCGATGCTACACAAAAAATCAACATGTCATGGTTGTCTTGTACAATTTCTTCATAATTCGTTCTTCTTGAGTCCAAAAAAAAGTATCCTTGCAGTTCATTCCCTCTTACATAGGATATTATTCTTGTCGCAAAGTTTACTTCATTCTTAAAATCATTACATGGGGACCTTATATGATGTGCCTGCAATCCCTATACAAAAGGTTATGAAAGAAACAATTATAACCAAGTAAAAATAAAATAAAACAAAAGTGTTGAAAAATGTGTAACTAGGTTCGGTCTTCATAAATATGAAATGTACTTTCGATTCTTGTATATTGTAAAATGAAAGAAAATTTATTATTGTTATTTTGAAGCATGGGTTTCATGCTCAAGGTCTTTTATTTTAGAGGTCAAGCACCCATTGAGTGCTTCTAGGGCTTGTTCTAAGTGAAGAAGTGATAAGAGTGATTGGCATATGTTAAAGACCCCATTAGGCAACTTGTAACTTGTAAAAGGAATTATTTTTGTATTTAAAAGTGTCAGAATACCCTCCAAAACCAAGTTGGCCTTCCAGCTAAGAATTCGGCCTATTTTGAGGAGCCTCATCCACCTTAGAAGCCTATATAAAGGAATGAACTTGAACTCCCTTGGACACACATTCACTTCTCATGATCTAAGCAAAGAGGAAGAGAAAGAAGGCTAACGAAGGAGGAGAAGGAAGAAGTTTTGGGATAATTATCTCTCACATGTGCAAAGAAGAAGAGCTAGGGTTTGTAGCTTCAAGGTTGAAATTCTCAAGTTGCTCGAAAATATCAAAGTTGTTGGAAGAGGAGCCTACTAGGTCACTTGCTAGCCCGAGACAAGGAAACAAGTGAAGCGAAGTTGCTAGGAGGTCTTGGAAGGATAATTTTCCATCACACATGTGGATGCAACAGTAGTTGTACTGGCTGAAAATTTCAAACTTGCAGTAGAGGCTGAAAATTGCAAGTTAGGGGTTGAATTTGTAGTACTGGAAGAGATTTAATTGGGTTTGACTTAGACAAAGGACTCACATCATCAAGAAGGTTAGACTTGGTCTTGGAAGGGTATTTGTATTGGTCTAGAGGTCATGGAATTCGTCAATTAAAGAATCTATAAAAAGAGAGGAGATTTATGGGTTTTCCTCTCAAGTGGAGAGTTTTTGGCCCTAGCTTGCAACATATATCCTTTGTTCTTGTGTACTATTGTTATTCTTGTTTTGGTAGTTGTTTGATGATAAGAACAAACATAATAATAAGTGAAGAAGCTAATAAGAAAGAAAAAGTAAAAGTACATCACAAGTAGTTATCAAGAATAGAAAAATCATACTAACTATTGACATATAGATTTATCAACATGGTATGAGAGTTAAGGTTGGCTAAGGGCATAATGAAGATCTCTTCTACATTGAAGAAGTTCCTAAATAAGTGTATAATGGTGGCAAGTCATCTCAAGAAGGGCGTCAAAGAAGTATGGGATCTCTTATTTTCTCTTAAGAAGGAAATGGCCAAGACATCTACAAAGGATGAAAGATTATTCTCAGACACCCATAGAATCCTTGATCTTGGGACATCATGACAAACAAACAGACAACAAGGATCAAGGGGGCTGAGCACCACCCCGGACTTCACATTTACAATGATAAAAATAGTGTCTTGGAACAGTAGGGGATTTGGGTACCCCTCCAAGATAGAAGCCCTGAGAGATCTCATTCACCAAGGGAAACCTGGAATCATTTTACTGCAAGAAACAAAGCAAGGTCAGAGGGAAATGAACAATATCATAGAACAGCAGAATCAGTACAAAGGAAGTATCAGTGAAGAAAGAGGAGCTTCAGGACGAATAGCCACTATCTGGAACCAGAATATATGGAACTGTAATTCGGCAACCATCAACCAACACTGGATCAAAGCAGCCTTGGAAAATAATGAAGATAGGCAAAATGTAGTCATTTACAATATTTACATGCCCAATCACTACAGAGATAAGGATTGTTGTTGGCGCGATATAAAGTCCAACATTGATGAAGAAGGGAGTTCCAACATAATTTTGGGAGGCAATTTCAACCTTATACTCCATGCCAACGAAAAGAGAGGCGACAGTTTCACTTTTGACCCCTATAGAATACATTTGGAAAATATCATGCAAGAATCCAATCTTGTGGACATTGTACCCAAAAGCTGGCGTTACACATGGAGCAATCGCAGAATTGGCGCAGGTAATATTATGGAGAGATTAGACAGAATCGTAATCAACGTTTCGCTCCTTTCTACGTTCTCTATTGGTTATGCCAGCGTATTGACATGCCCTGTCTCTGACCATTTCCCTGTCACGCTAACGCTAGAAAATCACAGCAATCTTAGGCCTATTCCCTTCAGGTATAGTTCCCTATGGAATGACATCCCAGTAGTGGCTGAAATCATCCTCAATACCTGGAGACAGCATGTCAAAGGGTCCCCTGGATTCATATGGGAGTCTAAATTAAAAAAAAACAAACAGGAAATTAAAGAATGGGCCAAATCGAGCTACAAAGAGCTTGAAGAGGTAAAAAGGAGCTTAAAAACAACCTCAACAGCACACAAAGAGAGATCGAGGAATTTGGCCTCTCCCCAGAAAGTAAATAACAGGAAAGTGACCTCTATTCACAATTGTGCCAAGTTAAGAGAGCAGAGGAGTTAAAATGGAGGCTGAAATCGAGGCAATTGTGGCTGCAGGGAGGAGACAGGAACTCATTTTTTTTTCATAAACAAACAACAGCCAGAAAGGTAAGGAACAACGTAAGCTCCATAACAGATGCTGAAGGTAATAGGAAAGTAAGCCAGGACGCCATCCGGAGGACAGCAACAGAGCATTTTTGAGACCTCCTAACTGAAACTAAAGAACAGGAGGATTATACTGAGGTATTGCAATATTTGCCTGTAGGGATAAGTAAGCAAATAAATGACAGTTTAACTAGAGAGATTGATGAGGAAGAAGTCACCAGAACGGTATGGGCCTTTCAGCCTGACAAAGCTCCAGGCCCTGATGGCTTTCCCATATGTTTCTATCAAACATTCTGGGGAATCATAAAAAAAGATCTGATAAAAATGTTAAAATGGATCCAGAGAAAGTGCAAAATAGGGGGGTATACCAACGCCACCCATCTGGCCCTTATACCCAAAGAAAACCGACCCTCTTCATTTGCCAGATTCCGCCCTATTTCCCTTTGTAATTCCTCCTACAAAATCTTGTCCAAAGTCATTGCCTCTTGCCTCAAACCCTTCCTTCCATCCCTCATTTCTGAAAACCAAGGGGGGTTCTTAGCAAACCGTCATATTACTGACTCCATACTCCTAGTACAAGAAGCCATTCACTCGAGCCAATCCAGAAAGGAGAAAGGATTTGTTCTCAAACTTGATCTGGCCAACGCTTTTGATAGAGTGAGGCACTCTTTTCTCTTTGCCGTCTTGAAGAAGATGGGTTTTGATACAAGCTTCCTTAACCTCATAAAAGCCTGCATCTCCGGGCCATGGATCATCCCTCTTGTAAATGGTAGACCAGGTGAAGCTTTCCAATCCTCCCGTGGTGTAAGGCAAGGTTGCCCTCTCTCACCTTATCTTTTTATTCTAATGGCTGAATCTTTTAGCAAAGCGCTGGATTTCCATCGGAGGGTTGGTCTCATAGCTGGAATAAAATTTGGGAATGGAGTCAAGAATATAAATCACTCCCAATTTGTAGACGATACCTTGCTAATTGGGGGGGCTTCTATCACAATAGCCAGGCGTTTCAAATTTCTTCTGGATAAATTCATGGATTACTCTGGCGGTCTGGTCAATCAGCAAAAAAGTTGTATTTACGGCTGGAATACAACATCGTAGGTCCTACATAATATTGCTGCAACATTTGGGGTCTCATGTCACTATGACTGGACTCATTTTTCATATTTGGGCATTCCTGTAAGCGCAGGGCCATTGAGGGCAGAATTCTGGGACACCATAATCGATAAGATGAAAAGGAAAGTACAGCAGTGGGGTTCAATATGGCTTAACCTAGCTAGTCGCCTCACCGTTCTGAAATTTGGTATATCCTCTTTGCCTTTATATCAATTTACTCTCCTTCAAGCCCCTGCCTCTTTCCATCTCAAAATGGAAGGAATCCTCTGTCATTTCTTGTGGAAAGGAGGGAAGCAAGACAAAAAGAAGTTTAATTTGATCAGCTGGAAGCAAGTAATTCAGCCCCAAGACTGAGGTGGCCTTGGTATCAGATCCCCCAGATATCTTAACTTAGCTTTTGGAGGAAAAATGGTTTGGAGATTCATAACTGGTCTTTTTGCATGGTGGAAAAGGGTATTGGAAATTAAATATCTGAATTTTCCAAGGCATCAGCTCCTCGATCAAGACATCCCAACAGAGACTCCTCCAAAATCTGGCGCTTATGCAAAAAAGCAATTCCTATAATTGCCCAAAATACCAGTGTTCCACAGGGACGCGTCCCCAGGGTCGGGTGCGCACACCCCTCGCACCCCACGCACCCGGGACGGGGAGTCTCTTGGGGGTGCATTTCCCCACGCACCCTTTTTGGGGAGTCTTGGGGAGACGTAAGGGGATGCGTTTCCCTAGTGTGGGAGTCTAGACTCCCCAAGACTCCCCAAAAAGGGTGCTTCTGGGCGTCCCCCTTCAGTGTGGGAGTTTAGACTCCCCAAAAAGGGTGCACCTGGGCATCCCCCTTTAAATTTGTCTAATAAGACTTAAAAATTCAAAATTCAAAATTCGAAAACAAAAATTCAAAAATCAAAACCATTAATTTTTTTTTTCACTAAAATTAAAACTAAATAACTAAAACTTAAAAGTCTAAAAAAAAAATTAAAATTAAAACTAAATAACTAAAACTTAAAAGCCTAAACCTAAAAGTCATGAAAGGCAAAACTTAAAGTTAAAAGCTCATTTCATTTCAACACAAAGTCATTTCCATTTCCATGCAGAGGCATTTCCACGCAGTGCTCACTATCCATTTTTCATTTTTGAGTTGCAACACTAGATATTGATGACTTGACTCTTCACTCAACTATTTTTGGGTTTGAACTTTGAAACTTTGAGTTATATAAATTTAGTGTTCAAACTTTGAAAATATACTAGTATGTTTTGCTTTCAATTAAGATTCTAGAATGATGAATGATGAACTTAGTTTTTAAATCAATGTAGATTGTAGAATGATGAACCATTGAACGATGAATGATATCGATCAATGTATTTGAATATTTTAGTATTGATTTTTATTTTTGCTTTTCGAATCTCATGGTATGTATGAATAATAAATAATTCAATAATGAGACTTGTCACTTGAGTATGTCATATGAATGAGTATGTATCAAAATGAATGCATGAGAGGATGGATCAATGATTCAAATTTCATTTGTCTATTTAATATTTTTATGCTTTCATTATTGAACAATGAACAATGAATATGAACTTGAATTATATATATATATATATATATATATATTATAATATTATATATATATATATATATATTTATATTTTATATATAATATATTTATATATATACCTCGACGACTCCCTGCACCCCCGAAATTTCCCTAAAATTTGAGGGTACTCCTACACGCCCCCCCTGTGCGTCTCCCCGCACCCGCGTCTCCTTGCACCGGAGTCTTGGTGGAACATTGCAGAATACTTCCAAAATTCCTAAGGGAGGAGCAAGCATCAATATTGGAACGGACAAAATCATGGGACAACAACCTATTAATATGCAAGCTGGAGTCAATCCCATCCTTTCCTTTTTCGAAAGAACTGGCATTCATCATTTGGACCAGATCTCCCAGTGGGATCCTTCATCCCTACTTTGGACTGGATGGTCCTTCCTTGTTATACCCAATGATCTCAAAGATAGTTTGTCAGCTCTCCAATCTCACTTGCATAGTATAGCCCCTGTAAAAGAGAATACCTCAGATGGATTCAGTTGGGACCCTTCTGGATCTGCTTATACTATTAAGGCTGCCCATCAATTCCTCTGCAGCAGCAATCATCCCATGCCAATCTGGAATCATTGGAAGGCTGTTTGGAAGTCTGAGGCCCTTCCAAAAATCAAATTTTTTATATGGACTCTTCTCAAAGGGAAAAATCTTACTGCCGAAAACCTACAAAAGCATGGAATCATTGGCCCCTCTCGTTGTCCCAACTGCTTGGCTGCTGAGGAATCCATCCATCACCTATTTATTGATTGCCCCTTCGCTATCGAATGCTAGGGAAACTTGTCTCAGAACAATCAGACTCCGTGGACCATCCAAGATAACATAGGAGAAATTCTGCACAAGTGGAAAAAGAATTACCCCTGGCAGCGAAGGAATAATAGCATTGTGAAGAGGGTTTGGGATATTCTTCCTTACACCACGTTATGGAATATTTGGTTGGCCCGCAATTGGAAAGTTTTTAAGGACAAGGGTTCGAATACCAGAAGTCTATGCAGCAAAGCAAAGGGTCTCGCCCTTGGAACCATATCAGCTAAAAACCAGAGGGCTGTAGACATCATCGAGCTCAGTGTGGAGGAACGAAGCTTTATTGGTCACCTCTTGGACAAAAACAATAGCAGACAGATAGGTAGAACTGCTCGCAACAAGCAAAATGTTGCCTCTCATAACTGGAAAATTAGACTCAAAGAAAATGAGTTTGCTGCTTGGATCCAAAATTGCAACAGGCACTGTCTTTTTTTCGACGGAGCTTCAAAGTCGAACCTCGGAGTTGCAGGGGCTGGAGGAGTGATTCTTAACGCTAATGGAGACATTTTTTTATCATATGAATGGGGCCTTGGCCACATATCCAACAACAGGGCAGAAGCATTGGCCCTATACCAGGGCCTTATTCAGCTTTGGAAGCTTGGTGCAGATGCAGCCTTCAGCTTCGGAGATTCGACAGTTGTTATTAGTTCACTGGTCCAGAAGAAAGACTCCATAAATGTGTTTCTCCAGCAGATTTTAAGTCGCAGCCACATTCTAGCTCAACCTATGGAAGATCTGTGTTTTCATCATATTCTGCGCAGCTTAAACAAAAATGCTGACAAACAGGCCAACAAGGCATGCGCCAGACCTCAGGGCTGTCTAGTTTGCAATGGAGTGGAGACCTATCACCATTTGCCATGATTGTGGAAAGCTTTTCCCTCATTCAGCTTTGCAACAAGCTCGTAAGTCCTAATATGATAGAAGATCCGATGAATTATAAATCCCTCACTGTGACCAAGACAGACAGAGGGATCAAGAGCATTAAGGTAATTCATTTGCACAAGTTATCAGACAGTCATATGTTCCTTTTCTCGCATCAGGCTCTTCCTCACCCGCGCCCCTATCTCAACTCCTTCTCTCCCTTAATTCTATCTTTTCCCCTTTCGGTTCATCTGAACAGCCGATTCCTGTGGGCCTGTCTAATCCTTAAGTCTCATGATTCCCCTTCCTCTGGAACCTTTGGATGCCCCTCTTCAACGATCCTCCATCTGGGAAACATATTCCACTTGCATCGCTTAAAGACCAGAGACCCATGACAGCGCTCCCGACCTCTTTTTATCAGGATCTGTTATCAACTATTTCATTCACATGGTTCAAACATGCATTACAAATAGAGACATCATATTTCTCTTCATCCTTTGGCACGGATCAGCAAGGTGTTTCAAACAGGCACATCAGGCTTCTTTCCATTTATCATAGTTAGGCATATCATCCTTTTCACTATTGATAGATAATGTTTTGTAAATGTCTTCTTTTAGCGCTCCAATTTGTCAGGATATATTCCAGCTTAATCTCCATTTCAAAGCCCAAGTGGCGGGAACCTGGAGGATCCTGTTGTCGTAAATCCTTCTTTGCTAGCTTCACTCGGCGAACAACTATGTACTACAGGGGCGCAGTTTCCACCCCCCTTTTTTTTCGAAAAGCAATATAGAAACCGATGATGTTTAAAAAGATAAAATAATACTTCTACTATTCCCTTTCATAAGCAAGTCCTTTTGTTATTTTCACTCCCTCTATCACATAGGCAAGTACTTTGTACTATTGCTACTCCCTCTTACTTGAGAGTTCCTTTTAGTCATAATTTTTCTTATCTCTTTTGATGCTTAGTATCAAGAATGTTCATGCAAGCCGTATTCAAGATATCATGTAAGAAACAATGATCATTGAGTAGAAAATACATGAACAAAGGAATGTTTAAGATATGGAAACAAATTTAATCAAAGTAGAAGGATATAAACTACTTATCTTTTAATTTAGAGTTTTCGATTCCCTCTTAATCCTTGGTCCCTTACTAAAATCCACCTACAATCTTCATCAAGCTTATGCAAATTCCTTATTGTGCTTTCCAAATCCAGTTCTAAGGTATTCCATAAACCCTATAATTTATAACAGGTTTTCCTTTTCCTCCAATGTCATTGATGATCTTATCCCATGTCATGATCTTGGGTAATTATCAATTTATTTATGAGTGAGGCAACAATATAGTTATTGTTATATCCCTTTTGTAGCAAAATCCTTCTTCCTACTATATAGATTTGTACTTTATAATGTTGTCATAAATCATTGTAATGGTATTCTTCACAAGGTCTTCCTTTATAGGAAGGATACATAATATAATTATAACGAAAGTACCAAAATCTATGCATAAAAAATTTAATGAACAAGAAACTTGAACAAAAAATACTTATATTTTGATTGAAATAATCCTTTCAATTCTTTTGAGGTGGTTGGTTATCTTCTTCAAATGTTAATATATGTTTCTTTCCTTTACTTCCTTGCATGAGCTAGGGTTTCTTGATTCAGTGGAATGATTGATCTAGGCCTAGCTCTAGGGATTTATGCACAAACCCTAGGGATTTCTCATTCAATTCTTCTACTCTTCTAGGGTTTACATACCCATAGATTTCTAGATTTCATTGAAACTTTTTTTATAAACCTAACAAACTATGTCATATCATATTGTGAATCTTATTGCTTTATAGGTGAAAAGAACTTTCTCCTCGACTCTCTTTGATTCTGGAGCAACTTCCTAAATGATATTCAAATCATTTAATTACCAAAAATTTTTAATATATTTTGGACAAATATGTTGTTTCCTAGTCCCACCAAGCTTCCACGGAATAATTCATGAAAGTAAAGTGTCTTCAAATGAGGGAATAGGATTATGGCATTCTAATGTCCTCTATAGAATATTATAAGAGAACTTTCTCCATCAACCAACTTTTAATAAATGATCAACAAACAATCTTCAATGGTCCACAATTTCTTTATAGAAGGGTCATCAACAAATTTTGTTCACAAACAAAATACTTGACATATTTTAGACTATTGTTCTCATCCCTTCCAAGTAGGTCGGCCTCCTCAAAATCATTGTAATAGTAACAATTTGTCCTTCCCTATAAACTTATGAATTCCTTGACTTATCCATATTTGTTTGAATTTTCAAAGGTATAGATTGAACTTGAATTTGAGGTACTTGTCTACCTGTTCAATATTCCAAGATTCACTTCTTCAAAGAGTAGTGAGTTTCAATCTGAGAATTAGGAACTAAAGATTAACTCCCTCCATTTTTTTGAATCAAATAATATTCCAACCTATTCTCGAAATTAATGCCACCTTTGCTTTCAAGATATTAGTAAAATTACATCCTTGACTTACAAGGGATGAGCCTCTTTGTTGGCCTTTTTACTTTTTTTACATCTCTTCATAGGCTTCTCGATTTCCTTTGTTCACTCACTGAGGCCTCTCTACCTCCTTGGCTCCTGAAATCATCCTTAAAATGTACTTCTCATTCTCGGCATGTTAGAAGCTTATCATTCAAGAAATGTGTCATCTTCAAAAATGATCCGCAATCATAAACATTGATCTATGTGCTCTCTAGATTGCATGTCAACTTATTTTCTTGAAGTGGGCTAGTGATATATCTCCTAAAGTAAGCATCTAATCCTATTATCTCAAAGGGATATGTTAAGTATTGTGCAATTTCTTAATCAATTTCTTTAGGCATACATGAATATCTACAAAATAGTTCAATTTTCCACTTGGATTTCTATAATTTTCCACAATATGTAGGAAATGTCTATTCTAACCAATTCATTATCCATGCCTTCAGCATCAAGGATTTCTTTTTCAATGCATTATATCATTAAGCCCTTTATTAGTATTTCTTAATTCATCCCTCAAACTTGATGCCTTTCTTCACTTATCTTGTTGTATAAATCTGAGATCTGAGACCTCTTTCGAAACTCATTGTGACTTACTTATCTGCAACTTTGGATGACTGCTGGAGGACCTACTTGTGGCCTATACTTTTCCATTTCCAACTTGTTGTCCTTCAAAATTTTTCATAGACTGAGGTTAGTCCCTCTTTTTAGGGATTGTTTTTCTCATCAAAACTTGGCTTCTTCAAGGTACTAAATTGGATTCTCTTTCACCTAGACTCTAAAACCATGTTGAATTTTCTTATAATATAAACTCATTTTCTACTCTGATAATTACTTGCAATATTTTACACTCAAGTTATCTTATGTCATTTATATATTTAGGAAATTATACATAGAAAATATAAATTGTAATGCAATGATAACAATAGGATCATAAAGAGACAACCAAACACAAAGAGGCAAAAACATTACCTTGGGAAAAATCCAACCAATTTTTTTTTCTAAGGAGAATTCACTCTTCAACAAAGTATACAATAGAAAATTGTCTAGAAATATGTGCTAATTTCTAAGCACAAAAACTAGTCAAATCTAGTCATAATGTTTATTAAAGTCCTTCAAATTATATGACATTCAACTATAGTCAAAGGGGACAAAATTCAGCTTGAAGTCAATGGTCAAAGTAGTCTACATTCAATTGCATTAAAAATGAGTCTAAATTGAGGTGGTCAATACAATATTCAAAACTCACTTTATTTCTCAATCAAAATTTTTATTTTTCCATTGTACACTGTTGTTACAATCACTTTAGCCCAATTCTTATCTTCAAATAGCAATATTTAAATCATGATTCAATCTTTCAATTATCAAGAGAAATTGTAGATAGAACAGTGAATGCAATGAGGAATGGGAGACAAATAAGAGACCATATTTGGTCAAAGACCAGGGAAATACCCCACAAGAGGGGAAACCATTTCAAATTCTTCTTTTTTTATATTGTCATAAAATGTTAAGCAAAGAGAGAGTATAATGTTCCAATTCATCAATCACAAGATTATCCAGCAAAACCAACCAAATATTATCAAGAGATTAGCCCAGTAACAATACAAATCAGAATTAACGTTCCCATCCTATGGCCAATTGTGATCAATTGTTAACAGAAACACTTGAGCTTAGTCGCACGGAGAGAGAGTGCATGCAAGAGGATGAAGCGTTCCAGCCGCACAGAGAAGCTTGTATGTGAGCGGCTAAACCCAAAATTTCATGTATCAACCCTGCGGCCACAAACCAAAACTCTAAACCACATGTGCGAGCTAGGACGCTGCAATTTCGGCCCTGTACGAACGAATTTCCATGAACCACTTTAAACCTAAGTGAGCCAAATAAAAGAAGAGAGAGGAAGAAGATGCTTGATGATTATTTCCAAATGAGGGTCACTTGTCTTGTATTTATATGCTTCCATGGGTGTCATATTTATCTTTTAGGTCGACCTATCCTTTTGTGAATATGTGGGTTTCCATATGAAAAATATATTTTTCTTCAACCAAATTAAATTCTTCCAAGGGCTAGGAGGGGTCTTTCTAAATGAGGAAGGTTGTCCAAAGGAGGGAAATTGTCCCTGAGCTACCAAATCAACACTCCCTCTCAGCTAGGGAGAAATTATCAACTGCAACATGTGTCCCATAAAATAAAATGTCATCTATGGTCATCTCCACTCATATGCTAAACACTCTCGAATCTAAAAGAATAAGAATTCGACATTAGAGGGGAGCTCAAGCCACCGCCCTCTATCCAATCATTTCCATAGGGGAGTTCCAATACAACCCACATCATAGGGGATCCCATCTCAACCCATTATCCAAGGACAACAGGTAGGATACAACTTACCATGAGGTAAGGATCACAACTCTCCTATTGTCTGTTGGTCTTTCCATCAGGAATATCAAGAGTTAAGTGGTAGAACACCTACATCCAAAACCTTGAGAGGATATACCCACTTACCCTATAAGGTATGGATTAGGGACAATCCAAGGAACTTGGGGGAGATACACACTTACCCTGCAAGGTAAGGATCAAACATGCCGAAGTCATCATCTCAACCCATTGGCCAGATGGGGAGGGACAATCCCAACAAGCCCTACTTATGGGTAAGATACATATTTGGGTATGCTCGGAAAGGGAATATACACACTTACTTTGAGGTAAGGATCATTAATGCCCTAAGACGGAAATAGGGGAGATACACACTTACCATGATATAAGGATCAGACACGCCTATTTTCCATGAGTTTCCTTAACCCAAGAGCTCTTTGGGTCAATTCCTCACCCTGAGAGCTTAGATAGGGGGAAGAGCTAGCTCAGTGTTCTCGATCAGTTGGGACCCTTACTCATAAGGGTCACATCATCAATCTAAAATTCTCTTTGAAGACAAATAACTTCCCTTTTGGCAAAGCCTCGGTGAGTATGTCAACAATTTTCTCATTAGTCTAAATATGATGAAGTCTCATGGCTCCTCTTTGCACCATGTCACGTATGAAATTATATTTGATATCAATATTCTTGGACATGTCATGAAGTAGGGGATTCTCTTCCAATATGATCCCACTCTTATTTTCATAATATATCAATGTCATATCTAGGACCTGCTCAAATAGCTCTCCAAAGAGCTTCTTGAACTAGACTGCCTCACAACTAGCCATGCTAACAACAATATACTTTGCCTCTATTCTAATCAAATACATTAACTTATGTTTCATTCTCATCTAATATATCATGGAAGATCCCAAGATAAAATAGCACCCATATGTGCTCTTCTTATGAATCACATTTCTAGCCCAATCAACATCGATGTATCCATGTAGTCTCACATCTTCATAAGTGTTTCTCAGACCAATATTGATCATGCCATGTAGATATGTCAGAATGTGTTTGGTAGAAACCTAATGTGCATGGAGAGGCTCAATAATGAATTGAATCAAATTGTTCACTGCAAAGCATATATATGGACATGTGTTCACAAGGTACATCAATGCCCCAAACAATTGATGAT
>APFE031195689.1:57134-68113 GCA_000404065.3 Pinus taeda | reverse complement strand
ACTTGACAAGCACAAAGCTAGGCTTGTGGCAAAAGGTTTTGCACAGAAGGAAGGGGTCGATTATGAAGAAACTTTTTCCCCCACAGCAAAATGGGCCACCATCCGGACACTCTTTGCACTAGCAACTCAGAACGGTTGGAGAGTCCATTAAATGGATGTGAAAACTGCCTTCTTGAATGGAGATCTAAAAGAGAATGTTTTTATGTCCCAGCCTGAAGGATTTGTTGTGAAAGGACATGAACATTAAGTATGAAAACTTGTGAAGTCCTTGTATGGCCTCAAACAAGCACCACGAGCCTGGTATGAAAAACTAACTGAGCATCTTCTGAAACTCAACTTCAATCATTTTGATCTTGATGATGCAACTTATTTGTCAAGAAAGTTGGCAAAACAGTTGTATATCTTGTGGTATATGTAGATGATATTTTAATGACAGGGAACAATGAAAGCTATATTGCATCCATAAAGAAAGAATTGGGAAAAAGTTTTGAAATGACTGATTTGGGCTATGTTCATTACTATCTTTGCATTGAAGTAACCCAACATCCAAAATCCATATTTCTTTCTCAAAAGAAATACATTGGAGATTTGTTAAACAGATTTGGCATGACAGAGTGCAATCCTCTTTCTACTCCAATGGAACAAAACTTAAAGCTCACATCTATTGAAGGAAAGGAATTTGAGGATGCAACAAAGTACAAACAGCTTATAGGAAGTCTCATCTATCTCACTACTACTAGACCAGACATTTCATTTGATGTTGGAATCCTCTTCAGGTTTATGCAAAAGCCTTGTGAGGGACATTGGTCTGCTGCAAAAAGAGTTCTAAGGTACTTGAAGGGAACTCAAGACCTTGGAATCAAGTATACACAGGGAGACGACTTCAGCTTGATTGGATACTCTGATTCAGACTTCGATGGAGACAAAGAAACTGGAGTATCTACTTCAGGATATGCTATGAGTCTTGGATCAGGAGCTGTCTCTTGGAGATCATGCAAACCATCAGTTCCAGCAGATTCCACAACAGAAGTAGAATATGTGGCAGCAGTTGAGGCAACAAAATAAATTGTGTGGCTCAGGAAAATTCTTGAACATTTGCAGGTAGAACAAGTACAATTCACTCCACTCATGATTGACAATACCTCGGAAATAAAGTTGGCCAAGAATCCAAAGTTCCATGATCGAACGAAGCACATCAATACTAAATATCATCTGTTTCGACATCATGTTGAGGCCAAAACAATCCATCTCCGCCATTATTCCACTAATGAGCAAATTGCAGACATCTTCACCAAAGCGCTTTGAAGAGAAAAGCTTGAAAGATTCAGAACGATGCTTGGACTCACCAACATCCCTTCAGATTAAGGGGGGGAATGTTGACACCTAATCAGAAACGGATGGGTGAACTGGACAGTCATCCAGAAGATGAACTGATCCGTTTTATTTATGTATATAAATGTATGTTACCTAATGAATAATACAATCAGTTTTCTCTCGCTCATTCATTCTGGAGTTACCCTGGCCTGACATATAATTATGAATACCTCCTTAGTTAAAAGGGAGTGTTGGAAAATGTAACTAGGTTTGGTCTTCATAATTATCATTGTACTTGTATCAATTTATATTTTATGTAAAAACAAAAGAAGAAAAATATTTTATTATTATTATTATTACTATTATTATTATTATTATTAGTCAAAGCATGTTCTTCATGCTTGTAGGGTTATTTGAGTCAAATGAAAATTTGTCATGAGTCAAGCAAAGGTATTTGAGGCAAAGTCCCATTTGGACTTGTAAGAAATGGAAAAATATTTTATTTTGAATCAAAAGAGTCTAAAATGTTACCACAAGACCAAGTCAGCCCTCCTTGGGAACAAGTCGGCCTATGCTCCAAGAGCCACCTATTCGACATCCTGGATGTGTATATGTACAAAGCAACTCGACCATGTTGGAGACCATTCATTCACTCATCATGTACATCAATTTTTGTGCCAAGATAAGAAGGAAAACCAGCAAAATTAAAGGAGAAAGGAGGTCAAAGGACAGAGAAGATGAAGAAATTTCTGCCCTAGTTCTGCGAATTTTTCTGAAGTATTGCACGCACGAAATTTCAGGGGCCAAAAAGCTGGAGCCAAAATTTCAGGAGTTTACCAGATTTCAGCAGTTTGACCAGCCTTGACTTTTGTTAACTTTGACCTCTTGTGAAGGCATAAATGAAGGCTGACTTGGGATCTTTGTAGCAGTCTTAGTCTTGGTTTTTGGGTCTTGGATATCTCACTTTGATCTGATTCTATAAGAAGAGAAGTTGTTTGGGTTTTCCCTCTTGTGGGGTTTTTCCCTGGCTTGGAGCCTAATTCTCTGTGTTCTTTGTCTTTTGTGATCTTCATATTTTGTATTTTTGGTAATTGTTTGATGAAGAAGAACATAATACATTAAATAAAAAGCCAACAACCATTCACAAGTAATTATCATGACAGAGAAGTCTACACTAATCTACAGCACATTGATTTCTCAACACCAGATACTCTGAATTCTTCCTTAGATATCCATGACACAGTTCTGTACTTTACTTCGCTGGATTTCTCCCTCAGATCTACGAATCTTCCTCTTTTTCTAGTTCGAACTGCCTCAGATAAATCCAAATTCCTTGATCAATTTGAGTGCCAAATGGATTAAATTTCTTTCTATTTATATGGGTCATTAGACTGAACCGTCATGTATTTTGGGAGAGCCGACTTGTATTTTGGGAGACTTGAATTTGAGCTGACCTTTCAAGAGTTTATTTACAAATTTCATAAGTCATGTCATCCCCCTTCTACTATCCATATCTTCACTTTTCCTTCCATATGAGCCGAATAACTTTGGATCTTATTTGACTTCTCTGGCTCACTAAATCAGAAGGAATTTCACTGAGAAATACAGTAGCCTTTGCCAAAGAATGCCCTGGTGCAATTTACAGCCACAGACAATGTACAGCCCTTCCAAGTAAATAAATCAAATATTTAAGAAGATGAATGCAAGAAAAGCATCACAATAATCAATATTAAAACCAGCTTAACATTGGTAAAACTACATTGAGAAGTTTTATTTTTCCGGTTGACTTTGAGATATCTACCACAGAGTTTCGCTAACCTCCCAATGTACTAATTAATCCCATGCAATGTCAAACTCCAGTTAGTATCAGGGATCAGGACAACTATCTTAATTCTAAAGCTTAGGTTAAATAATACAGCATTCACGTATCAATGTATAGTTAATCCATAGCAGACCAGATGCCTCTGTTTTGGAAACGGCTGTCTAATGATAATTAATCTATTTACAATTTCTTGTCCACAGATACTCCAGATTCAAGAATGATGACCAGTGACTCCAGACTCCAGAGTATTAATATTTTAATTTAGTTTGAAGGTCAAAGAATAAGTATATCTAAAGGAGACACCCTCCTTCTGAGTTCGTTTCTTTCTGCCCTTTAAAGCAAAAGATTAGCTCAGCATCCTCCTCTATTAAGAATTCCTGTAGGCCTAGATACTTTGACATCAATGACAAATACTGTCCAACAGAAACTCTGCAAGGGATTACAAGGAAATCTAGATTGCAATATTTGAATTTTGAATGTCATTTGACTATTCAACTCTTTATCCTGGAGGTCAAACATGGAGTTGTTGAAAAGGATCACAGGTAAACATAGATTACACAAAGGACAAGGATGGACTGAGTCATGTTGCAATGCTTGTTTATATATATGATTTCATACCCTGATACTAGCCATGTTATTAGTTGTTTTTTGTGTTATGGTGCAAGTCATTTATACTAGTCACCTTTACTGTTTGAAATTTTCTGTTCAGATTCACTGAAGCATCTGTTTCTAGTTCATCTGTGGATTCCTCGCCCAAGCCACTCTATGTACTGATGTTTTTTCCTCTCACATATTACTAGATCCTTCAAATACCGGTACTAGAACTGTGTTCCAATCATTTTAAGATTTTTGGACTTCAGTTAAAATCCATCTTTTGATAAGATTCACTGAGGAAACAGAACTAGGACAAGTCCATGATGGTTACTGTCATGGTTACCATATACAAATTTGGATTTGGATTTGATGCAATTCAAAAAAAACATACTCAAAAAATCCAGTCTAGGGAAAAAAACAAACAACAAAAAAGTACTAAAAAAAATAGTTTGAAAAAAAATATAGAAGTATTATCTTCCCAATACCAAAAAACATGCAGAGTACCATTTTTCAGGCTCTCTTTCTTGCTTGAGATTTCCAACAGCAGCAGGGACTCGCAGGCTCCTCGCACTTCAGTCAATTTTTTACATACACGGCATAATCAGGCAAAATCTGTTTTGGTTGTGGGATTAACCTCTGTTTTTGGACATTAACAGCATTTGTTTTTGGCATGTGATAATTTTCTTGTTAATTTCGGAATTCCAAACTGAATCACATGGCAACCTGCCATGTGAGTGAGAACTATTTGGACAGGAAAAGCATCTATTTTTGGTATGCTAGGATTTCTGTAAATATCCAAATTTGATACTGTGAAATCTTGCTCTTTTGCAGCGTAGTCCCTATTCCTGTTCAGATCTGTTCTCATCACTCCCTGTGGGCAGTCTAGACTCTAAATGACGCATAGATTGCCTCCAAGCAGTTTACAAGCTGGATAAAGAGGAACCACAAATGGGGAGGTGTTGCCTCAAAATATAGTAGGTCTTGTGAGGGGAAAACTCACAAGGCAAAAACTAGACCAAGGGACAACAATGAGGTGTGGCCCACTGTCACCACACTCACTACCTCCTACTCTTTTGTGGAATTTAACCACTAGGGAGGCTTCTTATTAGTAGGTCACCTATGAGAGATATGCTAAGTCCAAGAGATAAGGTGACAAGATAGGCTCATAGAGGAAAACCATTCCTAAGGACAAGGCTCAGCAAGCAAGATAAGGCAATTCGCATCATCCAGTGAAGCCTATTTATTATTTAAGGCAAAAATGATCTAGGGCTTGATGAATAGCAACCCAAATGGATCAACCTAGAATCACAACGCCAAGAAAAGGCTTCCAAACAATTAATACTAGCAACCGGAACAAGAAGCCTTCAATAAGTCCCAAGTTGAAGCCTAGGCCAAACTAAGGCTTTTCTAGGGCAAGATTTCCTAGGGCAGAAAGAATTTACTTTGAAATGGATAGATTTGCCACTAAAAGGGGCTGATTTTGAGGCAACCAACACTCCTTCCAATGTTGAATCCTTCCACTAGCAAACGACTTCAACCCTAGTGCAATTTCATGCCCTAGCCCTAGCTAGCGGCTTATCCTTTAAGGGGCCAAAAATGAAATTAGGATAGAGAAAAATCAGATTTAAGGTGAGTTTTGTGGATGATCAACAAAGTAACTGAGGAATATGCTAGAAAGGATCCAAGCTACGAAATGCCCCCCCAGTTACAGGAAGCTCTCCATAGCAGACGTCTTAAGGCTCTCACAGGGATTGTTGCCCCCTGGCACATCATACCCTTGATCAAATATGGCTAGATAACAACGATTTTGGATTTATGGGAGTGAAGGCCATCAAATTCAAAGATTTCACAACATAGCTGACCTGAGTAGGCATCACGATTAGGCAAAAAAGTGATAAGTTACTCTGGGAGTTAAACCCAAAATTTGTACCTATTTAGCAACACTGGGTTACTCCACACAACTTACCATCCAAGAAAGCGGAACACAAACATGACGGTGGATCTGGTTATGGATGATCTCAACACCACCTAAAGCAAAGCTCTTCACCTAGTTAGTAGTAAATGACTCGGCCCTGACATGGGTAAATCTGCAACAAAGTGGTTGGGTAGTAAATGACTCGGCCCTGACATGGGTAAATCTGCAACAAAGAGGTTGGGAGTGACTAAGTAGAAGCCCATTCTGTGAAGAACATATGGAATCAGACTGCCATCTCTTTCTTCATTTCCACCTCACCAAGAAGGATTGGGCTGCAGATACCAGACTTCTTGTATGCAGAGACATTTGGCAAAGAGAGGGATTAAACCATGCCCTCGGGATGTGGCTACACAGTACTGCCAAAGAGGACCATACATTAGCACTTGAGGTCATTTCGTCAATCTGGTTGGCTCCAGATGAAGCAATCTTCCAAGGCAAAGGCTGAATCCTCAACGTGTTTTCTTCAAACTAAAAGCTAGCAAGTAGACCAGCCAAGCTAAGAAACCTCAAAGTCCCCTCCAGTTCATAACTTCTTACTTGGCCCACAAGAGATCCATCAAGAACCCAGTATTTTAAAGGAGCATCAAAAGATAATCTAGGCAGCTGTGGAGCTGGGAGTTGGCTCCTTTTTACTTATGAGAAAAATATCAGTTTCAAGTTGGCATTGGGTGTGGAACAAATAACAGAGCCGAACTACTGGCAACCAGCACACTACTGAACATAGCATTGGATAAAGAAACCACAGAAACTGATGTTTATGGATACTCAAAGGTACTCATAAGATAGCTAAAGGAAACATCACAAACAAACTGCACGCATCATCAAGCGGGCAGTTGAGAAACACCTTGGAAAAACTACAGAGATTTCCCGGCACCTCCTTCGAAAATATCTACAGACAATTGAACAAGGAGGCAGATTCATTGGCAAAGGCAGCTGCTCTACTGACTCCGGAATGCTTGATTGGAAACTAGGTCTGGGGAGGTAAATACCCTCTCCACAAGGGACATATTCTAAACAACGAGGAATTTTGTTTTGGTCAAAGTTCTCATTACCTTCTGGTTTTCAGCAGCACTCTTGGAACTCTCCAAAACTGAGATAACAGTTCTGTTTGTGCTCAAACTCAGTCTTTTGACCCCCCATGAAACTATTGCCTATACAGTGTATCTCTTTTTGTCAACTTCTGAATGAGGCTAACTGACATGAAGAATATACTTCTTTATTTGGACAATACCAGGAGAAGACTTTTTCATCTGAAAAAAGAAAAATTCTTACAGCCAAACACAGATATAAAAATTGACGAATTCCATGGAATGTTGTATAAAATAAATTAAGGATCAAGAGTAAAAAGCAGACACCCGGTATTTTAAATATGTTTCTCAATATTGGAAAGTTAATTAAACAATAATTGTCAAAAGGGGTTTGCTGGGACAGTGAAAACGGAATACTGATACTGTCCCATTAAAATTCGAGTCTCTTTCTAGCTACGTTTATGCTGATGTATTAGTGTTTGCCCTGATCAAAAATTCTCAATTGAATGTCGTAAGCTGGTTATATCAACTGACACTCTGTCAAATTACGGGAAGGCCACATAAAAGGAAGTTAGGAACTCCCTTATAAAAATAAAACTATACTATATTAACCGCAGTAGAAAGTTTCATACATATTCTAAAACATGAAATAGCAAATGGGTTTTGAGTTCTGATCCACAGTATGAGATTAAGTTTACATGACTATGCTTTCGGAATATAAGTAAATTGAAAAAAATATATATTTATAAACATGGTTTGCTCAGGAACTAGAAATCAGATACTAACAGAACCTGAAAGAAAATCATCATCCCCGTGCTCGTGGCCATGAAGAAACATGCAGATCCAAAAAAACAAAAGCCCAATTGAGGATGTTGAATTCACAGGCAGAAAACTTTCCCGGGTACCCTACGCCAGTAGGGCCAATTGTGGCTCGGGGAGATTGAAGCAGGCAAACAAGCGCTGAGTAAACATAAGTATCGCCCGAAAGCGTACCACCACTATGCTCAATTGACCAAAGAAACCGCCCAAAAACGTTACGAGTGTCACCAGCTCCATGGCTTCCTGATTCTTCCTCCCGGTTGATTGGGCTTAGATTTCTCAAAATTGGGTTCTCCTGAAACGGGCCTTCCAATGCCTAGAAAGATCAATGGTTTTCAGAAAATCAAATGCGGGTCTTCGATAGAATCCGGCCTTCCACTGCCTAGAAAGATCAATGGTTTTCAGAAAATCAAATGCGGGTCTTCGATAGAATCCGCTAAGTCAAGGACAACGGCCCACCCACTTTTCCTGTCCGGTAAATTTGATAAGGGTCAACCAAAACATCCTATATTTCCCGGAAAATTACAAGAAAGTTTTTGTATTCATCCCTTCCTTTTAAGGATTCCTGTGAATTTCCAGGCAGCCAAAAACCCATGCCGTGACCCTTCTAGGAAGTTTGATTATGGTAGAATTATAATTTTTATCAAAGTTTTCTGCTATATTTTATAGCACCTCTTTTCAACATCACAATGGCTCCCTACAAAAATTTGTAAATTTTGCAAACGTGTCTGTTTTTTTTATGTTGGTATGTTCGTATTATGATGTTTAGTGGGATGATTTATTTTTTTAAATGTTAATTAATAATTAGTAGTTAGTTTAATTTTAATTTATGGATGAAATAGTATTTTTAAGATTATTTTTTTGGTTAATTTTAATCAAAATTTTATAGAGATTTTTTAAAGCTTGACTTTAAATTGTTTAATTTGTATAAGTTGAGTGTTCTAGTGGTTTTCAATGGTGCTAAATTTATTTATGCAATCAAAAATGTATTTTAAACAATAAAAAATATTGAAATTATATTACTGGAGTTTAGCGAATTCAATTAAAAAAGTTATTTCATCTATAAATTAAACTATGCCATTAATTAGCCAGACACCAAATTTGTGTATGAGACCCCCTTGTTTGTGGGACAAGGGACCCACCTCCGCGCAGCGATTTGACTGTTAAGTCTACGAAGGCATAATAAATTAAACTACGCCATTAATTAGCCAAGCACCAAATTTGTGTATGAGACACCCTTGTTTGTGGGACAAGGGAGCCACCTCCGTGCAGCGATTTGACTGCTAAGTCTACGAAGGCATAATAAATTAAACTACGCCATTAATTAGCCAGACACCAAATTTGTGTATGAGACCCCCTTGTTTGTGGGACAAGGGACCCACCTCCGCGCAGCGATTTGACTGTAAGTCTACGAAGGCATAATAAATTAAACTACGCCATTAATTAGCCAGACACCAAATTTGTGTATGAGACCCCCTTGTTTGTGGGACAAGGGACCCACCTCCGCGCAGCGATTTGACTGCTAAGTCTACGAAGGCATAATAGATTTCTCTGCTAAGTCTACGAAGGCATAATAAATTAAACTACGCCATTAATTAGCCAGACACCAAATTTGTGTATGAGACCCCCTTGTTTGTGGGACAAGGGACCCACCTCCGCGCAGCGATTTGACTGCTAAGTCTACGAAGGCATAATAAATTAAACTACGCCATTAATTAGCCAGACACCAAATTTGTGTATGAGACCCCCTTGTTTGTGGGACAAGGGACCCACCTCCACGCAATGATTTCACTGCTAAGTCACCTCCGCGCAGCGATTTGACTGCTAAGTCTATGAAGGCATAATAAATTAAACTACGCCATTAATTAGCCAGATACCAAATTTGTGTATGAGACCCCCTTGTTTGTAGGACAAGGGACCCACCTGCCAGACACCAAATTTGTGTATGAGACCCCCTTGTTTGTGGGACAAGGGACCCACCTCCGCGCAGTGATTTGACTGCTAAGTCTACGAAAGCATAATAGATTTGACTGCTAAGTCTACGAAGGCATAATAAATTAAACTACACCATTAATTAGCCAGACACCAAATTTGTGTATGAGACCCCCTTGTTTGTGGGACAAGGGACCCACCTCCACGCAGTGATTTGACCGCTAAGTCTACGAAGGCATAATAAATTAAACTACGCCATTAATTAGCTAGACACCAAATTTGTGTATGAGACCCCCTTGTTTGTGGGACAAGGGACCCCACCTCCACGCAATGATTTCACTGCTAAGTCACCTCCGCGCAGCGATTTGACTGCTAAGTCTATGAAGGCATAATAAATTAAACTACGCCATTAATTAGCCAAATACCAAATTTGTGTATGAGACCCCCTTGTTTGTAGGACAAGGGACCCACCTCCACGCGATTTGACTACTAAGCCTATGAAGGCATACATACTCTACCCCCCTTTGGTTTTGAACCTATGACCTCTTAGGAGGAAACACATGCTCTTAACCATTAGACCCACTCAAGTTGTATAAATGAATTCAACCCATTGAAAATATCTTTACTTGCAATTCCAATAAATCTTTACTCTCTCTATATATAATGCATAAATGAATTCAACCCATTGAAAATTCCCTTACTTACAGTGGATGGTTCGAAACGTTCAGCCATAAAATATTGATGTGATTGTTCTGAAAGAGTAATTTATCTGATCATTATGAATCATAGAGACTCAATTTCAGAAATAATTAAATTACTTTAAATGTTTTAACCATAAAAAATTTAATCATAATATATAATATTTTTCCAAAAAGTCATATTATAATATAATATACAATTGACATTTCTTTGACCATAATTTTTAATAATATACATATCTTTTCTATGAATATAATATAACATAGTTAATATTGAAAATATTTAATTTAATATGAATAAAATGATTTATTTGTAGCCATGATTGGTAGTTTTTATTAATAAAATTTTTTAATACATATCAAATATTTATTGAATCTTGTATATTAAAATATTTATTTATCACCATATTGAATATTTTTATTATTCATATTATTTTTAATGCATTTATATTAATTTATATTTAAAATAGAATGAATTAACACAGATCTTCTTATACTCTTTTAAGAAAATGATGGATTTTAGTTATTTTTAAATTGCTGCCAGAGAAAATCTCCGGCCCAATATCAAGAGATGCCGTCCTAAAGTATTAAACATTATGATTTGTAAATCAAAATTAGACAAATAATGAAATTTAAAAAATAGAAAGAAAAAAATTATAATAATATATATATATAGAGTGGTTGGACAGATCGTCCATATTAAACAGTGTAATAATATATATATATTGAGTGGTTGGACAAATCATCCATATTAAACAGTGCAATTCCAAAAATATCTAACAATTGATATTTTGTAT
>APFE031195689.1:39948-51020 GCA_000404065.3 Pinus taeda | reverse complement strand
TTTGGAGGTGCAGTCAGTTGGATGAGTAAGAAACAATCTGTAGTGGCACTATCAACTACAGAGGCAGAATACATGGCAACCACTCATGTAAGCAAGGAAGCAGTTTGGTTGCAGAGATTGTGTTCAAGTATGGGGTTAATACAAGGAGCTATAAGGATAGACTGTGATAGCCAAAGTGCAATTTTCTTGGCAAAGAACCCTGCATATCATTCAAAGACAAAGAACATTGATGTTTAATATCACTTTGTGAGGGATATTATAGAAGACAAAAAGGTGTTGCTGGTAAGGTGGACACTTTGAAGAATACTGCAGATGCATTGACAAAATTTGTGAGCTCTGAGAATTTCTTTTGGTGTAGAGAAACAATGGGTGTTGCAGCGCTGGATAAATGACTAAGCTCTCTTGTGGCCCCCTGTGGAAAGAAAACAACAAGTGGGAGAATGTTGGGTTGTGTTATATTCTTTCAACGACTAGCCCACATAGTTAACCGGGGGTTAGAGGGGGGGCGGAGCCCCCCCCATTTATTGTGCTGATTGCGTAGCGGGGGGGTCACAAGGGGTTTGAGGGATGCAGGTAACCCCACTCTATGGGGTCTAGGGCAACGCCTCAGAAAAATTTGGTTTTGGAGCCTATGTTAGGTTGGGCAGACCTACCTATGGTTTTGTGCATGATTTTCGCACCATGGTTTTGGATGCGATGGTTTTCAGTCCATGGTTTTGGATGCGATGGTTTTCAGTCCATGGTTTTGGACGCGATAGTTTTTAGTCCATGGTATTGGATGCTTCGACATGTATAAATATGTATTGTAACATTGAAAGGAACATAATGAAAAATCAAGCTGGTAGTCTTGGTTTTGGGATCCAGGGGAAAGTCTCTGTGTATATGTGTTTTGTGTGTTATGCTCTCGCTATTGTTTATTTTCTGTGTTTTAGAATTCGTATGCAGGTAATTTCTGTACGGAGTTAAAATCTACATTTGGTATTGCAAAACATTAATAACATTAAAAATATTGTTATTTCGAAGTTCAAATAAAAAATGTGGTGTGAGAAAGATTTAGAAACTAAAAGAAAATTAAGATATTATAAGGAGGTCATCAACCCCACCCTAGAAGATCAAAAGTATCTCTCTGTTTTAACTAGCTCAAAGAAGAAAATTAATATAGCAAGATTAGAATGAACTCTCATGAGCTCGATAGTGAAACAGGTCGTTGGGCAGTTCCCAAAACACCATGGATGGAAAGGATCTGCCATCTCTGTGAGAATATGAACATCGAAGATGAAAATCACTTCCTCTTGGAGTGCCTCACGTACAACCACATTAAATCTCAACTTCATAATATGTGTTGCAATATTAACCTTCCTAGCCTTTTACGATGTCAAAATTATAATGAGCTCGGGAGGCTTATCTCTAAGCTTTTTTAGCATAGGAATAAAATCTTAAATCAAATTAAATAATTCGTTTCTTTAGGTGCCATAGACCAAAGTTTGATCTTAGTAGATGTTAACCACCACAACCATCATAATAATAATAATTTTATATAATAATTTATATTATAATATATTTAGTTATTTTAACATAGTGATATATAAATAATAAATAATATAAATATATAATATTTTGGATATTTTGTATAATATATATATATAATATTAAGATACTATTATAATAATAATAACATTTTTTGAAATTTTGTTTTAATTGAATACTTATTATATATATTATAGTAAAAGAGTATAATATAAATTGTTATCATAGATATTTAGGTTTTTAATTTTTTTTGTTTGTCTTAATGTTTGGAAAATAATTTTTCTTTTCTTTAATTAACCATGTGTTATTAAATATTATATTATAAAATATAATTATTAATTTGTGAGTAAAACTATACTAAATTCTTTATAATCTAAAAACCATGGTAATTGGTTTGAAACTTCGACAAAAAAAAGAACGATTATGTGATTAATTTAGAAAACAATCTCAAAAACAGGATGAATCAGAGAAGCCTAAAATCATATATTAATAAAAAAATTTGAGTGGGTTAAATAAAAATAGAAATAAAATTAATAATTGTGCTATAAGGAGCTCTCCATCTCAGCGTGGTAGTGTTGTGTAACTTGTAAACATTTTGACTCCAAATGAAATAAAAATAAATAATATATTATCACGATAGAGATGTTGTAACATAATGTAATGTAAACTGAACATTTTCACTCAAAATAAAATAGTATAATACAAAAATAAAAATGACCCATGGTATTGAGAGCTAATCGTACTAACCCATGGTATTTATGTGAAATGGAACCAGCATGACTCATACATACTCTCATGATTGAGCCAAGATGTTGTAATGTCATGTCCTATTTAACATTTTGACTTAGTCAAATTACAAAAAATAAAAAATAAAATAATAAATTTAAATGAAATAAAATAATAAATTAAAATAAGATGAAAGTAAAATAGTCAATTTACCATGGACAAATTTTGAATATAATATTTAAAATGTAATATTTTTATTTTTGGCGTAGTTTAACTTTTTTCACCTTCACCTAAATTTACTAAAATATGCAATACAATTTCAAGATTTTTTTGTCATTTGAAATATGTTTTTGAATGCATGAATGGATTCAACACCCTAAAAACCCTCTAAATAGCCTTTTTCACCTAAATTTACTCAAATCCAACAATATAATTTCAAGATTTTTTGTTGCTTAAAATACATTTTGGAATGCAAAAATGGATTCATCACCCTAAAAACCCTCTAGGGATTTCACCGGAATTCACAAAAATATGACAATACAATTTCAAGATTTTTTGTTATTTAAAATAAATTTTTGAATGCATAAATGGATTCAACACCATAAAAAACCCATAGGGCATTCGAATTATACAAACTAAACAATTTAAACTCAAGTTTTTAAAAATATTTGTAGGATTTAGTGATTAAATTTACATGGAGGTTAAGAAAATCCTCTAATAATCAGGCAAAAACACTAGCACCTTAATAAGGTCTAAAGTTAACTTTTGCAAGAGACATTCGTCACATAACTATCCTGGGTGATTTGATGTTAATCATTTAAAAATTTCACAAAACCTAAAATCTTAGTGAGAAAGATTTGTTTCTTTGGATACTAAGGTCAGGAAACAAATTCAAAAAATTGAATCTATATCATTTTACCATATCAAAAGAGAGAATAATAAAATAGTAGATGAGCAATGTAATATCCACTCTTAGTAACATAATAGGCTATATATATAATTTATACGTACAATGTTAGGGGTGTAAACCCTCTCGCCATTAACTTTATGGTTTGTTTAATGAATACCCCCTTAAGGTTATATCAAGGTTTGGTTGGAGGATTTTAGTGGCACACCAAACTTTGATTGTTATATGCATTTAATGTTGCATTTCACAAATTTATCACATGTTTTCTCAACTAAGGTTCGACTCTCATCTAGTTGTTTTACTCTTCGAAGCCTCCAAAATTCCATCGCTCGAATTTTAAGGGCAGATACAGAATTACAGAATTCCAAGGGCATATACAGAATTACAGAATTCCAAGGGCATAAATATTTATATATGTATATTCTTTAGTTTTATATTTGTCTATTCTTTAAATCTGTTATATGCTATGAATGTCAAATTACGTTGTTTTTCTTCTTTCCGGTCGGCAAGCAGATTAATTACAGTTATTCGTTGAAGAGTAGTAGTTTCTTAGAAGCCAGCAATACAGGACCCTAGACTGCGCACTCGGTTGTTGGTTTCCAACTCGGCAAAGGTTCCATTAACGGTCATTCACCAACCTGTGACATCTGTTATTTTATTTTCTACACTTAATACAATAATAATTCTATTGTGGGTTACACTAGGTTTGTTTTCCAAGAAAATGCACCTTTCCATAATTAAAGAATCTTTGTATAAACGGTGATTATAACAAAAATATTGTAACCCTTTATCGAGAAGAATTGATGTATTTCATCATTTTGAAAAACCTCATTATATTCACTAAACATTCAAGAAACTAGTCTTTAACAACAGTTATGTTCTAAGTATTCATAGAAAAAGAAAACTACTTATCTATTTTAAATTAGGCAGCCAAGGAATTCAACCGGGAGAAACCTTCTCCTCCCAACCATGAGTTTGGCAATTACATACAAATCACCCCTCGAGCCTTTCGATAGACGGTGACCTAAATGGTCTATTCTTTGGCATCAAGACTCCTGTCCAGTCAAGAACTCAAGTCTGGTTAAGGTCTCCACTGGATCTCAGTCCAGCTTAAGAGCACCTTAACGGTAGCATCCTACCTCAAATTCTGATCTCTCTCACTTCAGATGCCTCCAACTTTTCCCTCTTGCTATCCTTGGCATTTTTGTTCCCTCTGAAATGTTTTATCTTTAGGGAGAGAGGATGTGTAACTGTCATTAACTGTTTGGTACCAAAAATCTCATTTTTGGGTCTTCTCTGACGAATCCAAGAGTTTGTCATGATTTTTTATTTTTTTCTACATTTAACAAATATTAAAATAAACTTCTAACAATTAAAATTTCATTAGCCTCCCCTCCAAGCCTACAAGTTATCACACCTTATGCAATAAAAGTAAATGACAATAAATAAACAATTATTTACGACAATTGGGGGTGTTACATCTTCCCCCCCTTGTGCGAAACACCATCCTCGGTGTTCACTCTTTCCATTGGAACAAGTCAGGATGTGTTTGTCACATCATACTTTCATCCTCCTAGGTGGCCTCTTTTGAGATAAAGTGCCTCCACTACACTTTAACTTAGGGGATGGCTCACCTCCCTAATATTGTTTCTCTCCGATCAAGAATACACAGGGGTTCCAGCAGGTATTCTTCGTCAAGTTCGAACTATTTCATAGTCATAACACTATCATTAGTTATTTGATTACCAATTCAAGATATACATGTTTCAGAATTCCAACATTAAAATTTACTTGCACCTCTTTCCAGTTAATGATACATTTGGGATCATATATTTATTTATTTATTTAACAACGAAACATGAAACATATTATGAACTCGTATATGGCTAGGAAGTGCAAGATGATAAGCTACAAGTCCAATTCTTTTCAAAATCTGGAAAGGTCCACAATATCGAGGTGTTAGTTTTGCACAACCACCCCATTGCAAGATACTTATTCTTGGCTTAACTCGCATGTAAACATGATCTCCCACATGGAATTCCATGTGGGTCCTCTTTCTATCCGCATAAGCCTTTTTCCTATCTTTAGCAACTTTTAAATTTTGTCGAACTTTCTTTACCACCTACTCCATTTCGGCTAGCATATCAAGTCCTAGTACTAACTTATCCTAAAGTTTGTTCCAATTAATGGGTGTTCTATACTTTCTCCCATACAGTACTTCAAAAGGACTCATTTTCAATGACTCATCGTAGCTATTATTATATTCAAATTCAACTAAGTGGAGGTATTTCTCCCACTTGGTTGGTGATCCAAGTTTACTCAACTCTCAGATTTAACCAAGATCTTTTTCTTTCGTGATGTAGTTAGAATTGCATCTTTAATAGAGCATAAATGAACATATATGCATTCTTAAGAAAATAGAAACATAATGACAATCAACAAATCATAGACATGAGACGTTGATAACGAAGTTCATCCAGTGTGGACTACGTCTCTGGGCCTGGTGTCAAGATGGTGTTGGCAGCTTCATTCAGTGTTGGAAATGATGAAGATGTACATGGACTATGTTTTCTATCATACAAGGACATGTCCCCTCTACATGAGTGGAAAAGTCTCTCCACGAGACATTCCACTATATGAAATATCACTCACAATAGACCTCCTATCAGCATGACATAATCGTACACATGGTGACAATGAGTATCCCAACATCATGGCATCAAATGGATCTGTACCAAAACACCCATGGTGACAATGAGTATCTCGCCATCATGGCAACAAAGGGATCTCAATCAAAACATACATAACAATCCATGATGAATGCATCTTAAATTAAGTAGTCACAAAGGTTCAACATCATACATCAAGCAGGAATTGAACAACATCATACACCTCACAGCTAATGATCAAAGAAGTACATGACAACAACACTTCATATACCTCAACTCTGATGCTCACTAGAGAATAGAATACTCAGATGTTGGATTTGAATGCACCATCGAAATCGTGGCGTCGAATGGCAAAAGATTGACTGTCCACCCTCTGAAATCTGACACAGTCACTCCAATATGGAAAATGGCCAAAAAATAGAAGGTTGAGCTGCAAAAACTGATTGCACCACTGAATTTGTGTCGTTGAGAAGTGTAAAATCGACTATCCATTTTCTGAATTTTGACACCGGCAAAATTTGGGCCTGTAGGAATCTTTTAGATCTCCCCATGAT
Organism: Pinus taeda; assembly: GCA_000404065.3. Lineage (NCBI taxonomy): Eukaryota > Viridiplantae > Streptophyta > Pinopsida > Pinales > Pinaceae > Pinus > Pinus taeda. The sequence continues at coordinate 44,637 of APFE031195689.1, read as the reverse complement.
TCTCCAAAGCTTCCCTCCTATGGGTTGACTGGAGATTTGCAACTCAAATTAGAAAAATGATCTCTCCATTGAGATCCTTGCGAAATTCTAAGAAGAATGAATATAAAGTTGGTTGCATTCTGGATCTTGGAAATTTCAGCCTCCAAGGAATCTGTAAGATTCTCCTCCACTGGGAATCTGCAAATCTGCTGCTCAAAAGGCGAATTTTACCTCGCCGTTCCATTCCTTGTGAAAATATGAGAAAAATGATTGTAGACTTGATTACATTCTGACAAAATGAATTTTTACCTCCTAGGGAATCTTTTTAGCATCTTAAGATTCTCTGCAAAAATTCTATCTCGAAAAGCATGCGATCATGGTTCCGCTCCTGGCTCAGGGTTCCTCTTCTCTCTCGGTTCTCAAATTCGCTCCTTCCCCCGTGCAAAAGAGTTGAAGGCTTAAATATGTTTTTCTGGGCGGATATTTCCAAAGAAGCGCCACTGGTGCGTTGGTTAAGGCAGAGCGTTCAAGGTGCGGAGGTCAGGGGATCAAATCTCGACCCCTCCAAAAATATATGCGTTGTGTTTTAAAATGGCATGATTATGATTTTTTGTAACCGTTTGTTTGCATGTGCATTGGTGTCATTGTAATTTAATGTTTGTTGTGTTATAATATGGTGTTGTATGGTGTGGTGGTTTAGGTTCGACCGCCCGTGGAGCAGGCCGACCACGTGGCTGGGCGGGTTCAATTCCCGCCAGCCCATAACTGTCATATGTGGTGTGTTGTGGGGGCGTGGGTCAGGTCCACTGGAGGTGGCTCGCCCACCCCAATATACACATGTTTGTTTTGTTATCACAATATGCGGGTGGTTGGAGATCCGACAGGGTCATCGCCGTCAGCCTATTTTTAATAAAATATTGTTTTTTAATACATAGTTTTGGGATTTGGGTCCGATAGAGGTGGCGGGGGTCATGGCCCGCCACTTATTTTAATATCTATATTATATATATATATATTATATATATATATATATATATATATATATATATATATATATATATATATATATAATTTCTTATAATAAGGTCCATTTTCGATTTTTTCTAATATAAGGGATATTAGACAAATTAAAGAGGCAACAATTTCGCCCGCTTTCGAGAACTAGGTTTCCATGCCAGTTGACAGTGAATTTGTAGGAAACTTAAACCTGGCCCAATATCCAACTTTGATTGGCTCTATCTCCTCCATACGAGCTTGGATTTGAGTGTCATTCACACTGTTGGAATCAGCGCAATGAGCACTTCAATCTGGTGCTAGTTTGGGAGCATTCTGACCACTTTGAATGTTGATGCTTTTTGAGTCCTCTTGGACTTCTGCATGTGTCTGGAGCCACCTAGATCAATCCTCCCCACTGATGATGATCTTTTGGTCCTCCAAAAGCATGAAAATAATCTGCAACTTCTTTGTACCCTGTCTGCACTTACAAGTGTTTGATAAGTCACCCTTCCTTCTCCTTCACCTTTGTCCTTCAGAGCCATAAGTGATGAGCTAACACCTGCACCCTTTGCAAACCTGTAGTACATTTTTTTGAAAAGTACATGCTTGAATTACATGACCAACCAATGACCCAAGCATCCCATACTTGCCACGAGTTTAAAACACATACTTTGTGGTCAAGTTTACATCAAAATGGAAATAATACCCTAGCTATCAAAACAAGGCCAAAATATCATTGTTGCTTCAACAAGTTATGGAAAACATATCATCACTGCAACACGTGATTTACAAAAATAAGTCCAAACACTATTGTTGCTTTAACAAGTGATGGAAAACACAACATCACTTTCACAATTTAACATGCAACACAAAATAAGACTAGACATCATTGTTGCTTAACAAGTGATGGAAAATACATCATCACTTTTACATTTTAAATTGCAACAAATGATTCAGAAAAGCACGCTTATGACAAGCTAACATATATAGAAACTATTTTTCACTTATCGATGTGAATGGGTCATCCCCCTGTGGTGGTTTTGCTTGTCGAATGAATTTTTCAACTAGTTCATGCACCGACGTTTTGCCTTTAAGGCGTTGCTCTGGATGGAGCATCCAACACATGGCTCTTTGATGGCCATCTCTATTGCAATGACTGCAATAATTCTTTTTCCTCCATATCTGCTTTACCTTCTTCTTTGCATGTTGTTGAGAGGGTCTTTCACGCCTCATCCTTTTTCGTGTTGCCATTCTCTTCCAACACTCATCAAATACATGGTTATGTGAACCACAAAAAGTACATGTTTTCTGATGCCATGATTTATGTCCATCATTAACAACATGATTGTAATCGAAACGAACATTCAAATATTGAGACTTGTTATGCCTTTCCTTGTTGTCTTTGGTGTAATTATGGCAATGAGAGCTTGCCTCAGCTCTTTCCCCGCAATGAGCATTGTCATGGAATTATGGTGATGTATTCCCATCATTCTCTTTCCTCGACGACTTCAATGATTTCATGGAATCTTCTGCCCCCTTCAAGCATTCTCCTTCGGTGTATCCCAAGCCTGCAAATCGAGGTCTCTTCACAACCTCCAATGGCTTGGTAATGCCTTGTCTATTAACACCAAGTTCTTCTTCCTCCTTGTACCTCATCCTGGTAAGGAGCCTTATGTTTGTCCCTGTAATTGGTATCTCCACATTTCCAACAGAAATTATACTATGTGAAGATAAAATTGATGTTGGGTTGTGTTATATTCTTTCCATGACTAGCCCACATAGTTAACCAGGGGGTTAGAAGGGGGGCGGAGCCCCCCCTTCGTTGCACTGATTGCATAGCGGGAGGGGTCACAGGGGGTTTGAGGGGTGCAAGTAACCCCTCTCTATGGGGTCTGGGGCAGTGCCCCAGGAAATTTGGTTTTGGAACCTATGTTAAGTTGGGCGGACCCACCTATGGTTTTGTGCATGATTTTCACATATGTTTTTTGACGCGATGGCTTTCGGTCCATGGTTTTGGATGCGATGGTTTACGGTCCATGGTATTGGATGCTTCGGCATGTATAAATATGTATTATAACATTGAAAGAAACATAATGAAAAATCAAGCTGGTAGTCCCGGTTTTGGGATCCAGGGAAAATCTCTATGCATATGTGTTTTATGTGTTATGCTCTCGCATTGTTTATTTTATGTGTTTTAGAATTCATATGCAGGTAATTTTTGTATGGGGTTAAAACCTACATTTGGTATCAGAGTTGTTTTGGCTTCAAGGGGATGCCTTTGTTGTTGAGGGGTTTCGCTCGGGCTTGTGGTAGACCCTGTTCAGTGCGAGATCTGCGAGATTGATTATGGTGGTGAAAGCAGATGGCGAGCAATGGAAAGATAGAGATCAAGAAATTTAATGGTCAAAGTTTTGAGTTGTGGAAACTCAAGATGGAGGATCTGTTAGTGGATAAAGATCAGTGGATCGCGGTAGATCCGAGTACTAAACCAACAAGAGTGTCCGATGAAGAATGGAAGAAGTTGGATCGGAAGGCAAAGAGCACAATACGATTGTGTGTCTCAGATTCAGTATTGCTGAATATATCAGGGGAAGCTACGATGAAGGCTTTGTGGGACAAGTTAGGGACTTTGTAACAATCTAAGTCTCTGGTGAATAAACTGTTCTTGCGGAAAAAACTATATAATCTGAGGATGAAAGATGGAGACTCGGTGACAGAGCATCTGAACACATTTAATACTGTGGTAAGTCAGTTAGCATCTGTTGATATTAAATTTTATATGAAGATAAGTGCATCAGTTTGTTGTGTTCTCTACCAGATTCGTGGGATAGTCTGGTTATTGCAATAGGTAGCAATGCAACTACCTTGCAGTTTGATGAAATAGTTTCATCCTTGCTAACGGAGGAAATGAGACAGAAAAATATGGAGAGCCAGAATGGTGATGCCTTGTCTGTACGAGGATGGTCCCATAATAGAAACAAAAATAAGTCATCGAGTAGGAGATCTAAATCTAGAGGGAGATCTAAATCTCCAGCAAAACTTGTAAAGGTGGTGTGCTGGAAATGCAAAAAAGAAGGGAACTACAAAAGGGACTGTAAATCTAAAGCTCCTGATAAAGGAAAGGGATCTGATGATGCTTCTTCTGCAAAGGTAAAAACCACCTCAGATGAAGGTGGGGATGTGTACTTGGCTTCTTCAAGCACACATGTAGATCATGAGGCATGATTGATTAACTCAGGTGCATCCTTTCACTTCACTCCCCATAGAGAGTGGTTCTGGGAGTATGAGAAATACGATGGTGGTGATGTCTTCTTAGGGGATGATAGGAAGGCTAGAATCGTTATTCGCAGAATAGTAGTTGAAATTGCAAGGTGGAAGGGTTAGAACACTTCCAGATGTTCTGCATATTCTTTCCTTGGCTAGAAATCTGATTTTTGTAAGCAAGTTGGATGATGCAGATGTAAAAATAGTGTTCGAGAATGATACCTACAAGATGGTTCTGGGAGCACTGGTATTGGTGCGGGGAGTTCGGATTGGAACTTTGTACAAGCTGCAAGGTAGCACGGTTGTTGATGGGTGCAACAGTTCTATGGTTCTTAAAAGTGGAGCAGAAAATCTAGTGGTATCTGGAGAGAAGACCATGTTGTGGCATCAAAGGCTTGGACATATTGGAGAGAAGGGCCTTTGAATACTTCATGGTAAAGGTATGGTAGA
>APFE031195689.1:0-36986 GCA_000404065.3 Pinus taeda | reverse complement strand
TGGGAATATTGAGCAGGTTTATGTCAAAACCAGGGAAGGAGCACTAGACAACAATGAAGCGGGTTTTCAGGTATCTCCGTGGCACTAGTTATTATGGTTTGTGCTACCAAGGAAGACCATGATTCGACAGAGTGTTGGATATTCGTGGCTTTTTTGATGTAGACTGGGCTGGAGATATGGATCAAAGAAGATCTAGAAGTGGGTATGTGTTTAACCTATTTGGAGGTGCAGTTAGTTGGATGAGTAAGGAACAATCTGTAGTGGCACTATCAACTACAGAGGTAGAATACATGGCAACCACTCATGCAAGTAAGGAAGCATTTTGGTTGTAGAGATTGTGTTCAAGTATGGGGTTAGTATAGGGAGCTATAAGGATAGACTGTGACAGCCAAAGTGCAATTTTCTTGGCAAAGAACCCTGCATATCATTCGAAGACAAAGCACATTGATGTTTAATATCACTTTGTGAGGGATATGATAGAAGACAAAAAGGTGTTGCTGGTAAAGGTGGACACTTTGAAGAATACCGCAGATGCATTGACAAAATATATGAGCTCTGAGAAGTTCTCTTGATGTAGAGAAACAATGGGCGTTGCAGGGCTGGATAAATGACGAAGCTCTCTTGTGGCCCCCTATGGAAAGAAAACAACAAGTGGGAGAATGTTGGGTTGTGTTATATTCTTTACACGACTAGCCCATGTAGTTAACCAGGGGGTTAGAGGGGGGGCAGAGCCCCCCCTTCGTTGCGTCGATTGTGTAGCGAGGGGGTCACAGGGGGTTTGAGGGGTGCAGGTAACCCCACTCTATGGGTAGAACCTATGTTAGGTTGGGCGGATCCACCTATGGTTTTGTGTATGATTTTCGCACATGTTTTTGGACGCGATGGTTTTTGGTCCATGGTTTTGGACGTGATGGTTTTCAGTCCATAGTATTGGATGCTTCAACATGTATAAATATTTCTTATAACATTGAAAGGAACATAATGAAAAATCAAGCTGGTAGTCCCTATTTTGGGATCCAGGGGAAAATCTCTGTGTATATGTGTTTTATGTGTTATGCTCTCGCATTTTTTATTTTATGTGTTTTAGAATTCCTGTGCAGGTATTTTATGTACGGGGTTAAAACCTACAACTAAAGGGAAATCAACATCTTTCGCCTTCACTGTCGATTTGGAAAGAATTGATGAGGGCTTCTCATCATCTATTGTTGGTGGTTCGTTGGTTGTCTTGGCGCATTCCCTAACTTCCTCTCCAACATACCCAAGTCATGCCTGACGAGGTAATTCTTCTACTTTGATGGCATTGACAATGCCTTGGCCATTAATTCCCAAGATTTTTCCTTCATACCCCATTCTCTTCAGTGGTTTGGAGCCAATTCCTGTGGTATGACTTTCAAAAACATCGAAATCATCATGGACACATACATGAAGTCGAAGAATTACTTTTTACCTCACATGGGTCACGCTGCAACTTTTCTAAGGCCTTGTCCTTAGCTTGTAGTTGTTGTAGCAACCCCTGTTTCTCCTCTTTCTCTTCTTGTAGAAGCATCTTCAATTCAGCGTTATCTACTTGAAGACTCTGGTTAGTATGCTCCAGTTCTTCCACGGCCTCTTCCGTGGCTCGCAACTGAAGTTGCAATCGCTGCTTTTCCTCTGTCTGTTCTTATAGAGCTTCATACATTATGTGCATCTTTTTGGACACTCTAAGCATGGTCTCAAACATCGCTTTGTCATCCTCCATCGCTGCACGTTCCATTGTACACACTCGTAATTCACATCCACGTGAACACCGCTCTGATACCAAACTTGATTCGAGTTGACTCAACTCCCGGATTTAACCAAGATCTTTTGCTTTTGTGATGTAGTTAGAATTGCATTTTTAGCAGAGCATAAATGAACATATAGGCATGCTTAAGCAAATGGAAACATAATGACAATCAACAAATCATAGACATGAGATGTTGATAACAGATTTCGTCCAGTGTGGACTACGTCTCCGGGCCCGCTGTCAAGATGGCGTTGACCACTTCATTTAGTGCTGGAAATGATGAAGATGTACATAGACTATGTTTTCTGTCATATAAGGACATGTGCCTCTGCATGAGTGGAAAAGTCTCTCCACGAGATGTTCCATTATAGGAACTATGACTCACAATAGACCTCCTATCAACATGAAATAATCGTACACATGGTGACAATGAGTACCTCGACATCATGGCATCAAAGGGATCTCAACCAAAACACCCATGGTGACAATGAGTATCCCGCCATCGTGGCAACAAAGGGATCTCAATCAAAACATACATAACAATCCATGATGAATACATCTCACATGAAGTAGACACAAAGATTTTGCATCATACATCAAGCAGGAATCGAACAACATCATACATCTCATAGCTAATGATCAAAGAAGTACATGACAACAACACTTCATATACCTCAACTCTGATGTTGACTGAAGAATATAATACTCAGATGCTAGATCTGAATGCACCATCGAAATTGTGGCGTCGAATGGCAGAAGATCGACTGTCCACCCTCTGAAATCTGACAACGTCACTCCAATATGGAAAATGGCCAAAAAATAGAAGGCTCAGTTGCAAAAATTGACTGCACCACTGAATTTGTGTCATTGAGAGGTGTAAATTCGACTATCCATTTTTTGAAATTTGGCACCAACAAAATTTGGGCCTGTAGGAATATTTTACATCTCTCCATGATTCTCCAAAGTTTCCCTCATCTGGGTTGACTGGAGATTTGCAACTCAAATTAGAAAAATGCTCTCGCCATTGAGATCTTTGCAAAATTCTAAGAAGAATGATTATAAAGTTGGTTGCATTCTGGATCTTGGAAATTTCAGCCTCTAAGTAATCTGGAAGATTCTCCTCCACTGGGAATCTGCAAATCTGCTACTCAAAAGGCGAATCCGACCTCGCCATTGTGTTCCTTGCGAAAATCTGAGAAAAATGATTTTAACCTTGATTACATTCTGACAAAATGAATTTTTACCTCCTAGGGAATCTTTTTAGCATCTTAAGATTCTTTGCAAAAATGCTATCTCGAAAAGTGTGCCATCATGGTTCCGCCTCTGTGAACTGTGTCATGGTTCCGCTCCTAGCTCAAGGTTCCTCTTCTCTCTCGGTTCTCAAATCCACTCCTTCCCTTATGCAAAAGAGTTGAAGGCTTAAATATGTTTTTTTAGGTGGATATTTCCAAAGAAGCGCCATTGGCGTGTTGGTTAAGGTGGAGCATTCAAGCCGCGGAGGTCGGGGGATCAAATCCTAAACCCTCCAAAAATATATGCGTTGTGTTTTAAAATGGCGCGGTTATGATTTTTGGTAATCGTTTGTTTTCATGTGCGTTGGTGCCGTTGTAATTTAATGTTTGTTGTGTTATAATATGGTGTTGTTTGATATGGTCGTTTGGGTTGGGATGCTCGTGGAGCGGGCCGGCCACGTGGCCAAGCTGGTTCAATTCCCATCTACCCATAATTATCATATGTGGTGTGTTGTGGGGGCATAGGCTAGGTCCACCGGAGGTGGCCTGCCCACCCCAATATACATATGTTTGTTTTGTTATCACAATATGCAGGTGGTTAGAGGTCCGGCAAGGTCATGGCCGCCAGCCTATTTTTAATAAAAAATTGTTTCTTAATACATGGTTTTGGGATTTGGGTCCGATAGGGTGGCGGAGTCATGCCCGCCACCTATTTAATATATATATAAATATTATAATTATATTATATGATTTCTTATAATAAAGGTCCATTTTCGATTTTGTTTAATATAAGGGATATTAGACAAATTAAAGAGGCAACAATTTCGCCCGCTCTCGGGAGCTAGGTTTCCACGCTGATTGAAGGTGAATTTGTAGGACACTTAAACCTGACCCACTGCTCAACTTTGACTGGCTCTATCTCCTCCATATGAGCTCAGATTTGAGCACTTCAATCTGGTGTTGGTTTGGGAGCATTCTGGCCACTTTGAATTTTGACCCTTTTTTAGTCCTCTTGGACTTCTGCATGTGTTTGGAACCACCTAGATTAGTTGGTTGGTGCATTTCATACATTCTTAACATATCCTCAAGTACATGATTAACTCGCTTAGTTTGTCCATCAGTTTGTAGGTGGTACACAATATTGAACTGATCTAAGTACCCAAACCTGTAAAAAGTGCTTTCGAGAATGTGGAAGTGAATTTTACATCCCTATCTAAAATCACCACCCTTGGTATACCATGTAATTATAATATTTATTTCGTAAATATATATGCAATTTCAATAATTTTATATGTAGATTTGACAAGTATAAAATGAGTTATTTTTCTCAATTTGTCCACTACTATCATGATGGAATCATTTTGCCTTCTAAATCTAGGTAGCTTTGTTATAAAAATCTAAAGTAATCATGTCCCATTTCTATTGAGGGATAGGTAGTGGATGGAGTAAATCAGCAGGGTGTTGGTGTTCTGCCTTAACTTGTTGGCACTTGATACACTTAACCAAATATTCAACAAAGTCCTTCCTCATACCTGGCCAAAAGTAATCTTTTTTTATTACAGAGAACATTTTTTGATAATCGGGATCGATAGCATACAGGCTTGTATGAAACTCATCCAACATAAATTATTTAACATTGGTTTGGTTAGGAACATATGTCCTTCCCCTAAAAGTCAACAAATTATCACTGTTTATGCCAATTCGAATTGTTTTCCAGAATTTTATGCCTGGTTGGTTTGTTGCCATAAGAATTTGTATTCTCGGTCTTTATGGGCAACTTCTTTGATATTCTCAGAAAAAAGTTGATTCCACTTTACTGTAGGAAATATCATACACACAATGCAGTTTTTTGCTTAGTGCATCATGTAGAATTTTGTAGAATTTTTCTACAAATCAACTAGCTCTGATACCATGTAGAACTTTTTTTATAAATCAGCTAGCTCCGATACCATGTAGAAATTTCCCACCTATACGTCACCTGGTAATGCAATGTACTAAAGCAAAACACTTGATCTACTTCTACAAACAATTTAGCGGAAGCTTAATCAACCATGAACAACATCAATAAGAACACATATAACTGATAAGAAGGAATCAATCACACATGACACAGAAGAATTTACCCAAGGAAAGCACCTGCCTAAAACCCCATCTCTGTATTATCATACAAGTGGAAATATAGTCTGGATTACACAAAGCCTTAGCTCGGAAGCTATCCAACTCTCAGTACAATCCCTCTGCTACTCATAGACAGTCAAAGGTTTCTCACAAACCTTCTCCTCTGCCCTCCAAGCCTCCTATTTCCTTGTGTATTTTCCTTGGGACCCAGTGCTGCCACCTGTGTGAATTGGCCTCTTCACACACTCACTGACCTTTGATCTAACTCCACAAACCTGAAGGAGATAAATCCTCATCATGGATGAGCTTCCTTTATAGGAAAAACATTCATCCAACTGATAGTACATTGTCCCTTCTCTGATCTCGACTGGGTCTCTAACATAATTGGCATGCATCAGTTATCCATGAATGAATACACAGTTATCTGAAAATAATAGTTGTCACATGCATGCAAGCATCAACAAACTATATCCCATTAATTTAACAACTTGTTAAAATAATCTAACTAGACTTGACTAAGTTAAACTAAGTTAACTGATCCTCCCATTATAGAACTCATACTTGATTCCTCAATCAGTGGAGAAAATCAAGGATAATATCCTCAATTGCATGTTCTCACAAAGACTTTTAATTTAATTTTCCATAACTAATTAAGTCATGGAGATTAATTAATTAATATTTTAAATTGTTGTTAAGACAAAATTCGTTTCTACTTCCTATAGTTAGACCAGGGACTGCTAAAAATAGGAAGGGACCATGAAATGCTATTTTTAGAAGATGTTAGTTTTAGTAGTTTCACCTCTCACCCAAGGTGGCCAAAATGCTCATTGGCCAAACTACTATTTTTAAAAGTGCTATTTTTAGCAGTTCTATTTTTAGCACTTCCTAAATTTAGCATTTCTTGTTGCACACTTTTCAACACTCCCTCTCAACAAGAAAGGCTTCCTCTCGAACTTGATCCTGTAACTCTAGAATGTTCTACATGCAACACATCTACGAAGTGCAGTTGCTCCAACAACACTCGGAACAAAAAAACTCCCAACTGACCTCTCTGTTGGGCTAGAAACATACTTTGATGCTAAAGCTCTACCTGGTGCTGACAAGTGCTCCCTCTCTAACCTTTGCGCTTCTGCAACATCTCCATGCATCTCGCACCGTTGCACCTTTCTCTGTGCTACCCTGCACTGTGCAACACATTTGTACCTCTCGCATTGCTGCAGCCTGCATGCTCTGTGCTGTCCTGGGATTCCCTGCACTGTAGCTATCTCTGTCACTCTATCCGCATCTGTCTCTATCCAATCAGTCAGTTCCTGCTACTCCACATTGGGGCTCCCATAGCAAGGTCTCATCCAAGAGGTTGGGTACCTCAAGGATCCTGCCCCTCCTCCTTGGGACAATCACTCTATATCGCCCCACCTCCTACTTGGAGGTATGGCTGCATGTGATCCCTCTACCCACCTGGCTCGAAGTTCCCCCCCTACTGGAGGTCTCTGTATGAGTTGATGTCTCTACTCGATCTCCTCTCAGCTTCCCCTGTTGTGGCTGCTCCACAACCTCCTGAAGCTGCTGCACCAATCATGGCTCCTTCACAATTGTCTGAGACTTCTTCTAGCTTTGCATGTTGAGAGGTAATTTACTCTCCCTCTCAATCACCAAGTAGCTAACATTTTCCTTGCTCCTCAAGGCTTTGCATGCATCTTGTACCTCAAGTGCATACAAGTTCTTAGCTAGCACACCAATCTATTTCCAGTTTCCCGCCGTCATGAAATTTTCTAGAAAAAGTGTTGATTTTAAATCAGCCATATCTCCCTCATCCGAACTTCGATTCAGCCAATTTTTTTTTTGATTTTGGGTATTTTTCTATAAGGAATCAAAATCTGCTATTTGTTTCTGAAAATTTTGTACAAAATGTTTTATATATGCTCTGCAAACTCTCGGCCTAAAACTCAAAACTTTGAAATCTCCTCTAGTATATTGTTCTTCCTTGATCACCTGTGCTCTGATACCATGTAGAATTTTGCTACAAATCAGCTAGCTCTGATACCATATAGAACTTTTTCTATAAATCAGCTAGCTCTGATACCATGTAGAAATCTCCCACCTGTAGATCACCTAGTAATGCAATGTACTAAAGCAAAACACTTGATCTACTTCTACAAACAATTTAGCGGAAGCTTAATCAACCATGAGCAACATCAATAAGAACACATATTACTGATAAAAATGAATCAATCACAACATAAAACAGAAGAATTTACCCAGGGAAAGCACCTGCCTAAAACCCCATCTATGTATTATCGTACAAGTGGAAATATAGTTCGGATTACACAAAGCTTAGCTCGGAAGCTATCTAGCTCTCAGTACAATCCCTCTGCTACTCATAGACAGTCAAAGGCTTCTCAAAAACCTTCTCCTCTGCCCTCCAAACCTCCTATTTCCTTGTGTAGTTTCCTTGGGGTCTAGTGCTGCCACCTATGTGAATTGGCCTCTTCACACACTCACTAGCCTTTGATCTAACTGCACCAACCTGAAGGAGATAAATCCTCATCATGGATGAGCTTCTTTTATAGGAAAAATATTCATCCAACTGATAGTACATTGTCCCTTCTTTGATCTCAATTGGGGCTCTGACAGAACTGACATGCATCAGTTATCCATGAGTGAATACACAGTTATCTGAAAATAATAGTTGTCACATGCATGCAAGCATCAACAAAGTATATCTCATTAATTTAATAACTTGTTAAAATAATCTAAGTGGACTTGACTAAGTTAAACTAAGTCAACTAATCCTCCCATTATAGAACTCATACTTGATTCCTCAATCAGTGGAGAAAATCAAGGATAAATTCCTCAATGAGTGGGACAACTAATTGCATGTTCTCACAAAGACTTCTAGTTTAATTTTCCATAACTAATTAACTCATGGAGATTAATTAATTAATATTTTAAACTGTTGTTAAGACCAAATTCGTTTTTACTTCCTATAGTTAGACCAGGGATTGCTAAAAATAGGAAGGGACCATGAAATGCTATTTTTAGAAGATGTTATTTTTAGCAGTTTCACCTCTCACCCAAGGTGGCCAAAATGCTCTTTGGCCAAACTGCTATTTTTAGAAGTGCTATTTTTAACAGTTCTATTTTTAGCATTTCCTAAATTTAACATTTCTTGTTGCACACTTTTCAACACATCAGCCACCTGATTTTATTTCCCTTTGAGATGCTTTATGTCACAGTCAAATTTGCTTAGGAAAGCGATCCACCTAGTTTGGTGTGCATTTAAATTAGGTTGTTCAAAGAAACTCGTTAAACTGCTATCATCAGTCATTAAAAGGAATATTTTCCCCAATAAATAATGTAGCCATACCTTCAGGGTGTGAACACTGTGGTTAGTTCCAGGTCATAAGCATAATATATTTTCTCATGATCTTACAATTTGTGTGATTCATAAGCTTCCTGAATCAGAACTCCTCCAACACCTTATTGACACACATATGTGCAAACTATAAACTCCTTCTCTGGGTCTGCAACTTTCAATACAAGTTTTGTGGTCGATAAATGTTTTAAATGCTCAAAACTTTGCTGACATTCTGTTGTCCACTTTAAAGCTCTCCCTTTATTTTGCAGAGAAGTTATAGGATAAGAGACCCTAGAAAACCCCTCTATAAAATGACGGTAATATTCAGCTAACCCCATAAAAGACCAAATATCTGCAACATTTTTGGGGATGGGCCATTCCATGATGGTTTTAATTTTCTTAGGATCCACAACTATACGTTTAGATGAAATGATATGTCCCAAGTATTGGATTTGATCCTTGTAAAAATCGCATTTATTGTATTTAGCATAGAGATGGTTTTCTCATAAAGTTTGCAGCACTATCCTCAAATTCTCCTTGTGCTCCTCCAAGTTCTTTAAGTAAATTAGAATATCATCAATAAAAATCAAAATGAATTTGTCTAAGTAAGGATGGAAAATACCGTTCATCAGAATCATAAATGTTATTGGGGCATCAGTAAGCCCAAAGGGAAACACAACAAATTCATAATGCCCATAGTGACTTCTAGACATTTCCTTAATGTCCTCTTCCTTTATTCATGTATGATGATATCCTGATTGTAGGTCGATTTTAGAAAATACATTGACACCTCTAACCTAATCAAATAGGTCATCAATTCTTGGTAGCGAGTATTTATTTTTATATTTAATTTGTTTAGTTGTATGTAGTCAATACATAATTGTAGAGTACCATCTTTCTTTCTTACAAATAATACAGGGGCTCCCCAGGGTGACACACTTGAGCGAATATAGCTTTTATCAAGTAGCTCCTACAATTTCATTTTAAGTTTTGTTAACTCAAGAATACTAATATGGTAAGGATTTCTTGATACTAGGGTCGCTCCTGGAACTAGTTCTATGGAAAGATCAATGTCATGCTTAGGTGGAAACTCAAGTATTTCCTTTGGAAATATATTAGTAAATTCTTGAATAACTGGTAGGTTTTCCAAGGAAGTCATCTTATCCTTAGAATTAAAATTGCCCACTTGCACAAAATATATTTGACAACCCTTATGAATGAATTTAATTAATTGGTTAGCAATAATAAGTTATAATTTAATGGCTCTTTTAATTCCCTGAACTTCTTTCCTAACACCTTCTTCAATGAGGAAACTAATGGTCTTATCCTTGCAGTTCACAAGGGACCAATGTCTCTCTAACCAGTCCATTCTGATTAACACATTGTAGGATCCTAAGAGTAACATGTTTAAATCCACTCTAATATGTTGTCTCACTATTTCAATAGGATAGTTCTCTACCTTAACAATCAACCTTATTTTAGCTCCAGTAGCTAGTTGCACTAACCAAGAGTATTTGAATTTAATAATTTTCAAATGACACAATTCTACTATTTTCGGACTAACATAACTCAGGCTTGCACTTAGATTTTTCAAAATAGAGACAAAATGATTAGCTACTTTACCCTCAAACTCTATCATTGTGGGCTAATATTCAGCCTGATTATCCTCCAAAGTTGCATTGATTCTTGGTATGTTCCTTGCCACCTCCCCAACTGTAGAAGCTTCTTGTACATTGGCAATTTTTCTATCTTGGTGCGTTGAGGAAATTTTTTATAGTAATGGGGCTCTGCACATCCCCAACACTGCAAAGGAGGTTTTTGTTGTTGACTCGATTTTGGTTTGCTTGATACTTTAGTTTGTCAAGTTTCCATTTGTAACCCAATTTTGTGTTGATTCTTCCCCAAAAGTTTGGTCTGCGATTTCCGATGATATTTTTCACACCAACATCTTTGGCATTCTTTTTATTCAAAAAACTGCTTTGTTCCTTTTTATTCAACCCACTTCTACCCCTTTCCCCATTTTGCTTCATTTGCTGATAACAAATCCAGGATTTTCGAATGGCTTCATCCACCATCTTCGGATTATCAAATTATAGCTTCTCCTTCATAAAAATAGGTAAAATATTGAAGAAATGTTGGACCTTAGCTTTCTCTTCACGGATGTATGGCACATATCTTAGCGATGATGTAAACTTGGTTACAAATTCATCCATGGTCAAGTGTCTTAATCATAAATCTTGAAACTCCTTCGCTTTTTCATCATAGAATCGTTCTGTCAAATATCTATTCTTAAAATGTTTTAGGAAGTCCCTCCAGGTTATTTCATGTTCCTCAATTCCCTGAACAGTCTTGATTTCTTCCCACCACAGGGTGGATTTACTCTATAATTGATAAATCACCAATCTAGCTTTTAAATTATTATCATACTCATAGATTTGAAAGTAGTTATTCATGTTAATTAGCCAGACTTCAGTTTCCTCCTTATCCTCACCATCAAATGTTGGGGGATTTATCTTCTTGAATTACCCTTGGAGTTCAACTTTCCGCCTTTTAGTTTCTTTTTCGCGAGAAACATTGTCAGACCTGCCTTCGTCATCATTTTGCCCTCCTTCATATTCCACATTATATTCCCTTTGTCGAAATGCTTCGATCCTACTTCCATTGTCGAGAATTGGATTTGGATCTCATTGATTTTGTCTATCTGACAAACTCTTCAAGATTCTCTCTTGTTCTTGCCTCAGTCTTTGATTATCAACCCTTAAATTAGTCATTTTAGCTCACAACTACTTGAATTGTTTCTAATAGCACTACATTAACATTGTGGGATTCCTCTCCTAATTGAACCCACATCTTCATATTAGCTTCGATATAGGGTGTAGTTGGTCTTATTGGTGGTTCAGTCCATCTCCACATCTTGTTTCTACTCTGTGCAACATTAACATATTGGTTACTCCTTAGTTTCCTAAACTAGCCACAATGTTGAAACCATGGCTCTAATACCGCTTGTAACATCCACTTTTAGTAACATATATTTTTTTTTAGCATAATTAATCTTTCATCAATTGAAATGATTCTTCCGCATCAAATATTAGAACATAGTAGATTATATATATAATTTCTATGTATAAGGTTAGGGGTGTTAACCCTCTCGTCATTAACTTTTTGGTTTGTTTAATGAATACCACCTTAAGGTTATATCAAGGTTTGGTTGGAGGATATTAGCGGCACACCAAACTTTAATTGTTATATGTATTTAATGGTGCATTTCACAAATTTATCATATGTTTTCTCAGCTAACAGTCGACTCCCATTCAGTTGTTTTCCACTTCGAACCCTCCAGAACTTCATCTCTCGAATTCCAAGGGTGGATACAAAATTACACTTGGCAATCATCCGTCGATCTAGAATTTAGGGTTTTGTTTGAACCATTGATTAAGTTGGAGGTTGTTACGAGCGTAACTACCCCGTCTCCGTCTGTGCAGCCTTTGGCACATTTGCAGTAGCTCTCCTTGGGGCAAGACTTGACGACCTGACCCCTCCTTTCCCTTCAAGCAAAATTTTTCATCTCTTCTCAGTTGTTTTTGTGAGTTCTTTCCACTGCCACTCAACCCGAGTGCATGTCTGTTGTAGCTGAGCGACTCATTTTGGTTGGTAATGGCAGTCTAAGATGGAGTTTTACAATCTAGTTTAGCTCGACCTTCTGCCGAGAGTGAGCTCTCATGCCCAACACAAATTTCACCGTTCTTTTGCTCATTCCGAGTTTACATTACCCTCTTTGGTCCTCCAATGTTTGTGCAAGGAATTGGGATTTCGTGGCAACCTCCTCGCCATTACAGGTTAATGTTTCTTCGTTTTACTCACAATGAAGTTTTTGTACTGCTTAAGTTCACAGTAATAATTACTTATCAATTCCTTCCTTACCTCATGTATGTCTTAGAGAGAAAAGTCTTCCAAAAGAAGGAGTTACATGAAAGCATTGGCAATGGTCATACTCCCAGGGATTTTTTTTTACATGGTGAATCGGTAATTTCCAGTCCTAATCTATGGGAAACCCAAGATCAATCCTCATAGCTACCACTATAACACCAAGAGTACATCCAACTACCTGCAAGTCGATATACTAAGATCCTATGGTTTTAGCAAAGCAAGATTCTCATGCTGCCAAGGCGGGGGTGGGGAATCTGCTTCTTGAGCATCCACCACAGCAGGCCAGTGTACTCAATGAGATTTTAACTATGATCTCCCAGGCTTCGCCCAAGTAGACTTACTGTCAAACCACACATTTACCCTATCATTAGGTTTCTTTTTGCAAGTTATATTTTTTATGGCCAAACCTACGAGGGTTTATCTAGTTAGGGTCTTGTGAACCCCAATCGGGCTTTCCACTTCCAGTTGGGTAGTCTTGTTTTGTTTATGAATCGACCATGTATGTGTAATTCCTCTACAAGGGTTCTACTACATTTTACATTAAAATCAGACTTGGAATCTGACATGTGTCATTTTCTAATCCATGCAACTTCCATGTAATTCTTGTGAACATACCTTCTTTTAGAGACATGTGTAAAGCCCATCTTGTCTTGCATAAGGGATATTATTGTTAAGTTATTCGAGCCTCCTTGGCTCTAGTTCCATTCGGTCCTAAAGAACTTGTTTAATAGATATGCTTCTTACATTGACAGTTTACTTATATATTATGTACATCTCTGCGTTTGAATTTTAAATTGGACAACTTTGACTATGATTTTGGGTTTGTTGTATTGCACCATTAGCATGTTCAAATGTGATTGTTCTTATATATACTCACTTAGATGTATGTAACTATGTTTTCTTTTAACTTTACCCTTGTGGTGATTGTCTTGTTGTTGCTTATTAGTTATGAGATTATTTATTTTCTTTCTATATTAGTTTGGTCTGACAAAGATCCATCTATCATGTCCAAGAATTTGGTAGGTTAGCATTGTGCTTGTCAAATTTGTTGTTCAACGATAGTTTTAATGTCTATCTTAGATCTTGCTTGGCATAAATATTTATATATGTATATTCTAGGCAATTATCTTTAACTTTATCTCTGTTTGTTCTTTAAATCTGTTATATGTTATGAATGTGTTGACGGTGTTGGACCCGCCAACATGTCAGGGATCTCCCCGGTAAAAAGTCTCAACTAGACCTCAGACCATTTGGTGTAGGAATCCCAGTAATGGGTCATACAATATCGCCTTGACTACGGTTGCACATAGAGGAAAGTAAGATGTCCATGTTGGTAGCAAGGGTGTGACATGTGAAGTAAGCCAAGGAAGGTGTATGAATGATTTTAACATGTGGAGAGTGAGGTGAGTGCGCCCCTTGGAAACTTGTGGAAGCACGCGGCTTGGAAGGGAACACATGAGCGAAGATGCATCTTAAACTAGAAAGCAAGTAAACTAACAATCCAAAGTGATGGTTAAACCAACAACACATCTAAGTAAGATTCATACATACATATACATAACGAGTCCATACATGCATGCATAAGCAAACCGATACATATATCATTAGAGTAACCAAGATAGCTGGAATACAATAACAACACATGCATGAAACGTGTTGGCTTTGTTATATTAAGAAGTGAAAGTTCCAATCATACAGTACAACCATGACCAACCACTAGTCCTGATAGTGGAACATTACAGTCACTGCCACTTGCTCCTCCAAAGAGATAAACTAGCTCTACACTGTGGAGAAGCCAAGGCTCGTTACAATACTCTCCAAGATTTCTCTAAGATACTCCTATCGGAAGCTTGGCTGACCAAAAGCCTCTACAATGAGTTATGAGGGACTATATATAGCAAAGGGTGGGGTGACCCTTGACATTCCCCTTTGTGAATGTTCACCTACCCTCATGACTCTTCAACTACTCTATGACTGTTACATTCAACTAGCGACACTTGAACTTCCACTTGACAAGACATTACATCCAATCTACACATGTACCCATGTGAGACAAAATAGGCTTGAGCAAGCCATGCAAGACATCACTATGGATTGGACAGTTGTGGTGAGACTAATGCTTTGACATCCTCATGATGGTCGACGGTGGAAAACTGATGCCAAGCTTGGTCGTTCGTGATGGTGCCCGTGCACTCAGTGGTGACATCTTGCTGAAAGCAAACTATTGCCTTCGTTGCATCTGGGTACACTGATATGGCTCGTATGTCCAACTCGTCTGATAACATGCGCATCATCTACTTGAGTGCAGCTAGACCAGTGACATATTGATGCATAGTGTCTGCGCTGATCTCCAAGTGTGTGTTGGTGACCATGCACATCAACTTGTAAAAATACATGTTAGGTCCAGCAAGACTTGCTTCTTGTCTTCGCCTCAGTGAGTGTGCCAAATGTGTGGGATATCATGCACGCGCACAATGACATCCATGCTCCTGAATGCCCTTGCATATGATCGACAATGCTACTCATCCAGTTTGCTCCATGCCAACTACTGGATGAGTTCATAACTTATATGGGCACAGTTTCATTAGTCTTTGCATGTTGCACCTCTTGCTATACCTGTTCTTGCTGCAACTCCTTCTCTCCTTTGTACAGCTCCTGTTCTTCCTTGAGTTATCACTTCACTTCTTGCAACTCCTTCTCTATTTCTCTCTCTGCCTTCGTGTGATCCTCCTGTCACATTGTTGCCTCATAGCCTCAATCTCCAAAACTACTTGCATCATCAGTGGATCTGCTCAACCTTGCAGTTTTTCTCCGCCTCTATGCTTTTAACAACCTTCCTCTTGCATTTGTCACATGCAGGTCTGCTACCTTCTACGACTGTCGGTGGTGCTGCTCATTGTGATGTCGTTGCCATTTCATCTTGATATCCTCTCCTATGAACAACTTCATGTCTTCATAGATAAGTAAGTCGATAGACACATGATCGACTGCATCCCCAGTTGTGCTCTGAACGGTGTTTTCGACTTTGCTCTCATGGAAGCCATTACACTTGTGCTGCTGCTAAGAGGCAGACGAACACTTGTGATACCTAGAGACATAGAAACATTCATGACAAGCAATCTGTCAGTTGAAAACCAAAACAAACTGGAAGACTGACATGCAACATACATGTGTGACTGTTTGTGAAGATTGCACAATTTTCAATGGGAGGCTGGGAGACTGACTGCCAAAACTGCGCAAGGCATAGTCCGAGTTATCGGGAGGCTGATTGAGATAGAAAATGTAAGTTTTAAGGGATCTCAAACTTCATTATTAAATTATTAAACATCTATGCAATTTCCAACAACAACCAAATAAGAAATAACATACACATGGATTAACAAAGATCTAGGGATTTCATATCTTTTTATTTTTATTTTCAAACAAAATTACACCTAATTTGGAATTTTTGACCTATTTTACCAGCATAATTGAAATCTTAATTTTTATATATATCCATTATTTGAATAAAAGATTGTTCTAAAAAATAGTTGAAAAAATGTTTTCTGCATGCATTCAATGAAATTTGATCCAGAAACACGGTTGTGGCTACAACGCTAATGCCCTTCATGGAATCAATGGGACAACATAAGTCATGTCTCTGCGTTGTTGTTGATGTTACGTGTTCAAGAAATGCACACACTAGGAAAAGATTGTCAATGTGAAATAGATAGCAGAAAGGCCATGGGCATGACCATTTCCTTATGTCCGAAATGGAAAATGTGGTAGAAGACAACAACTAAGAGAAACGTGAAGAGAAACAAAGCCCAAGACCAACAAACTTTGTAGATTAGAAGCACCTTCTTGGATTAAGTTAATAGGAACAGGAATCTCATGCATTTCTCAACCCATTCCGACAAAAAAAACCAGAATTCTAAGTTTCCCTACATTCCCTCTTTCTACATCATGGCATGCATCTTGACACACATCACCCTCCCTTTTTCACACAGAATACATGAAATCTTTGATGATTCTATAGTTGTTGCATGCTTGAAGATTAAACTGACCCATGTAAGAGAAGCTGGCAACATGGCAACCAAGGTGCATTCCATTGTTGGTGCCCATTTTGGGCTTTAAATTAACAAATATGTCTTATCAAATAGTTTTGTTGTTAGATCAATATATCCAACTATATACTTATGAACAAGCTTGTGCTTAGTCCATAGAGGTCTCAAGATTGAATATCATGAGGTAATTTGAGGTTAACAACCATTGATGTGGTTGATGGAAATCCATCTTGCATCCAAATATTTTTGGAATGAGAGCTTCTCGAGGACCAACCGGATATCAACGCTTTCATTTTTCCGTAGTGTGAAAATGTGGAGTCATACCTTTTACCTAGACAAAAAAAAATACACGCAAAATAATACAAGCAAACTTTCAAGCATGGTCATTTGGTTACACTAATTATGTGTTTTTGTTGATATTCTCCTTGGTAAAAGTAACTGTAACAACAAAATTTCTAATAATATAAAATTATCATTAATGCAAAATACAAGAAAAGATAAGTGAATAAATAAATTCATTAAAAACAAACATAATAAATCCAATACAAAAAATATCGCAAATTAATAACACTACTATTACCATGAAGTCATTTGTTATTTGAAAAAATTTCATGACACATAAAATCCATGAAATATATCATAAGAGAAATCCACCAAACATTTACTCTCATTCTGAAGACAGTACCTAACGTATACTGGCTCCTTCAAGGCTCACGACCAATATAACAATATACTCATTAACAACTCAGCTTCAACCATTTAGCTAAACCCAATTAACGACTCAAAAACTTTGTAAAAATCATGAAAATATCATATATTTAATCTAAATATATGATTTTTAAATAATTAAATTAAATATTGTTGTCAAATATGCTTTAACTTACATACTTTTTAGTTGAACATTTAAACAACTATTTTGTGAACCATATCCATATATCTAATAATACTAAACTGATTATAATTGCATTATATATTTAAGTTCACTACGTTTAGTTTTTAACACTATGTTGTAATACACATCCATCACTCTAATGATGTTAAAACCATGACCTTGAATGGAAAATCCACTATGAATATGTAGAATGAGATTTTACTGTATTTATATCAGAAAGATAAACTGTACATTCTGTGTATTTAAAATTTATTATGACAATTTACAATTACTGACAGTTAAACTACTATGTTGTAATACACATCCATCACTCTAATAATCTTAAAACCATAACCTTGAATAAAAAAACTCCAGTGAATATGTAGAATAAATCTCGATGAGATTTGACATCTTAAAAATTATTATGACAATTTACACTTGGGTTTTAATCAAACAAAAATAAAATGAGAATGTTATTTTGGAGAAGCAATCAGCATCAACCCAGACAAAAGGTTAATCAACGTCAGCTACAATAATAACGTAGATTAATCCTTAGAGTAAGCTCCAATAGCTTCGTCAACTTGGTATAAGTATCGGGTTAAGAGCAATCATAGAGATTGCTCAAGCACTGCAATTGAACAGGAAACCTATGTTGACTGCCATCCTAAACCCTACGCCACCCGTTGTGGAAAAAATAACTGTGAACCTGGTTCACTTCTTCCTCTAATTCCTAACAGGATTAAGTGCTCTACAAATAAAAAAATCCTCTGACCTTGGCCCCCTGATATTCAGCATCCATTCAAGCTATGCTCTGTATAGATAACCTGCCTATTAACAGTACGTAATTATAGGAAATATTAGTTGTTCTCCAAATATGAAAGCAGATTGCAAATCTACAGAAGAAAAGCAACTCAAACAGATACCGTAGTTTACTGGATTCAATTGGAGAATCTTTAAATTGCTTTAACGATCTGCACTTGCAGAAATTATTCTCTTTATCAAAATTCTATCATCTCAGTATCATATTTGGAACTTACGGGTTAAATTGGTCTTCAATTTCAATTTCTTGTCAAATTCTAGTCATAGCTTTGCAAATATGGGAGATACAGAAGTCACACTACTAGGTATGCAAACACAATCAACCTTGTGTCCAATATGTGTTTTATGAATTTGTCCTTGTTTCTAGTAAATGCCTTTTCCACCAGTAATATCCAGAAAAGCACTCCAGACGATTTTCACTTCAAAAAGTTGCTTTCAGGATCAACCTTTCATGTAAATCATAACTTACACATGTATATAAAAAACCTACAAGCAAGAATCCATAGCAAACAAAACAAAAGAACTAAAGCACACTAGGGTCAAACATCAGTAGTAGCTTTCATCTGAATGGTCATTACAAGCCTCTCTCACCCTTTCCTTTATTGTTGGCGATGTGATTCTACATGGCAACTAGCACATTTTATAGATATATTTTAGTGCTTCTGTATAGTCTTTATGCAAGTTCATATGCCACTATAACATCACTACACTTTGTATTATTGGAAATAAAAACATTATCCAATGTCAGAAACAGGCTTGGCAGTTATATTCTGCGACGCCCTGGCAACCAAGACTCTTCCCCTGACAGCAAAATATTTTTCTTGTCTCTTGCAATTTAAAGGAAAGCTAAAAGTCGTTGTCTTTCAAGTTTCATATAAATAGTCTATAATAAATTACAAAACTATCACAAGTTAAAAATCACATGTTTCTCATAGCCCAACATATATAAATACACCCCAGGTAACTTATTGACTTTACTCTCAATTTATAAAAAATCATACACGCAGAAAACTGTACCAAACGCTTCATAAATGTTTATTTGTGATCTCTTTTGACCATGGATGCTCATCTGACCAGTAAGTAATCAAACAAAATAACAGCCTATATTGGTAAAACCAAGACATTTTGTTTGCGGCAGCTTAGGTATAGGCAAAAAAAAAAAAGTGCGTAAAAGTTGTGAATTTACTGCCTGCAGACATCTAAGCAACACATATCCACCGATGAATCAACCTGACCTCCTGTAAACATTATATGCTATTGCAACTGATGCAACAGCTCCAATAACTGCCAAAGTGGCATATGTGTCTTCACGCTCCCATGTCTCAAACCACATTGAAACTCTTCCCCAGCAACCTTTGCTTGAGCGAGTGGGATGACTTTCCATGCTACCTTCAATGTTCTTATTAGTTAGCTTCATATCCAACTCATCGCATTGAACATTTTCCTCCAGTGTTGAGTTCTGACAGCAATTAGTAGCACTGCTACCCTGGCAGCAACTTGCTACTTCATTCTGGATACCATTTATTACGTCACCATTCTCATTGCAGGACCCTACTTCTTTCTCAGCTTTTTCCAAACCTATTTCATTTTCAACTTTCTCCAACACAGTTTCCTCATTTGATCTAAGCCTTTCTTGATGTGCTTTCTCCTGTTCCTCTTCCGTCAATCCCATCTGACCCCTACAGCAGAAAAAAAAAAACTTTCATCAAATAAATCGTCAAAATTAATGATCGAGATCCTCAATTACTCATACTGAAAAGTATAACTACATTTTTCTATGCACCTGGTAATCTACCCAAACTTCAATAAAATGAAGTTGAACGACAGTAACAATTTTGAATTTTGTTAACCACATTTTTGTACGCACTAGTTAAATTTAAGGAAAACGATCTTGACCAACAGTAACAATTTTGAATTTCGTTAATTAAGCTTCAAGAAAGAGGTTTCACAAAAGGAGATTTTCATGAGACTTTAATTTTTACCAACTATTTTGCACAGCTCCGTATAGAAACCCTAAATTTTGCAAAAGTTTTTGTTTACTTATTCTCCAAAACAGTGAACTGCCAACCACCTTAGACATTCAAGATTTTGGAAATTTGTTAGATATATGATCCAAAGTACATAGTTTAATATTTAATTATTTAGAGGCATACAGTCTTCTTAGAATATTTATTTGTTATAATAGATTTGACATCTAAGAAAATGTCATTATTTAAAAATCAAATTAGGAAATTTGTTAGGAGAATTTTTAGAATCAAATTAAATGTAAATGGACTCTTGTCACATGAAATAAGTGATCCATAACAAATTCAGTTTAGGACATAAGCTTATTATTCTCCTCTTGCAAGAGTATTGAGAGATTGTTGTAAACTCTTGCATCTATTATGTAATTTTCGTTTCCTAATTAGTAAAATTTGTGCCCAAGGACACTTTATTATCGTAAGCGCTGCAGTGATGTAATTGATGTAAAGAAGACAAGAGGAGATTCCAGCTTTGCAGACTCTTGGAAAACTGCATCAAATTGATCATGGTATGAAAAGTGCTTCAGTTTTATTAAGGAAAAGAAAATTAAAATTTCAGCTTCCAAGTTTTATATCTGCAAAAATAAAAAAAATAAAAATAAAAACTTTGGCTGCACATTTGGTTTCATTTTATCAGCAATCCCTTCTTGTAAATCTGGTTGAGTTTCTTTTTTGGAGGTTGTCGATGCTTTTGTTCATCAAGCATGCTGAGGCATCCAGCTGTATATGTCAATGACAGCTCCCCATATGGCCGAATGGTCCAATACTCCCCCCAATGGAGCAAAACTTAAAACTTTCAACATTTGAAGGGGGGGAATTGGTAAACACTACTAATTACAGTCAATTGATTGGCAGCTTGATCTATCTAACAACCACTCATCCAGACTTATCTTATGCGTTGGTATTGTCACCCAATTTATGATTGAACTAAGGGAAAGCCACTGGAATGCAGCAAAGAGGGTTCTTAGATATATCCAAGGTACAAAAGATGCCGTGTTCTCTACAAAAAGACTAAGAATTTTGTACTCGGTGGATATTCAGATGCAGATTTTGCTAGAAGTATTGATGACTGGGTATCAACTTCTTGGAATTGCAAGAAGCAAGCTGCAGTGGCAAATTCTTCAGCAGAAGCAGAATATATATCAGCGTGGGAAGCAGCGCGTGAGATTGTTTGGTTGCACAGAGTTTTGCAGGATTTACGCATTCCTCAAGCAGAAGCCACATCTTTATTCATCGACAGCCAGTCAGCCATAAAACTTGCAAAAAATCTAGTTTTCCATTCCAAAACAAAGCATGTTGACACAAAGTATCATTACATCATGACACTCATCACAAAGGACGTCATCAAACCAATATATTGTCCTTCAGAAGACCAGATTGTTAGATTTCCTTAAAAGTTAAAACACAGTAACTGATTCACAATTTTCTAAGTATAAAAACCAGAAATACAAACTGTTGCACAGGAAACTTAAATTGCAAATACACTGAGTTTTATAACTTTGCATGCACAGATGCAATAACAAGTTCACCCTGAATATGACGGGTATTGAAATGGCTAAGTCGAGAGCGGGCGCGGCGGGTTTCGTTCGTGGATCTAGGGTTCCAGATTACCTGTTTTGCGCCGACATAGCCCCAAAACTCACGCAAATATGTGATCTATACAGGGCTCAGTCAGAAGTTTCCTTCCTCCAGGATGTTTCCCCATGGCGTGAAGATGAGCCGCTGAATGGTAGGGGTTTTTTTGTCTACATCCACGAAAATCGGGAGCTGGGGAGTATCTTTCCTTCATGGAAGCGGTCCTTTACCAGCGGTTCTTTGTCGCGCGGATTCGGCAGCTCCCCTCCAGCTCTTGGCTGGCTGTGGTGCCGTCAAGCATGCCCAGGAGCGTTTTTCAATGGCAAGAGCGTTACCTTTTTTTGCTGGGGAAGTGTGGTGGCGTTTTCAGGGCCTAATGAAGGTTCCTCTCCACAGATCCGGATGCCCTTACATGTATGACAGAGTTATAGCAGAGGGCCTGTTCGAATGATTACGGTTTCCATTGTCCCCGACGGCCCCTCCGCTGGGAAGGTCTTTCTTGCCCTGTCCAAAAGAGATCGAAGCCCGGGGTTGGTCCCCCCTTCTTGGCTACGTGCTTGTGATGGCGTCTCCCGCGCAAATGCCCTGTACATGGACGGCAGTCTCGTCCCCTCTAATGGCGGGATATGGTTTCAGTATGAGGGTCATGGGCCGGTTATTAAAGGCAGAGATGAAACAAAATCTCGGGGGGGAAGCATGGTACCGATCCAATGGAATATGGCGGAAACCCTGATAATCTTTATGCAGATCCGGGCTTCTCTCCTCTTGCAGCCTCTCACTGTCAGAGAGCCAGCAGTTTTCGATAGGCTTGTGGGAGATATCCACAGCAGAGATCTCGTTCTGGACAACGGCACTCTAGATCTAAAAAAGGGCTGGAGAAAAAAGGCGGATCCATCAGATCCGAATCGATTCAGGAAAAAACAATCTGGGGTTTTGCCAGATCTAGAACAAAAATGTGAAGATCAGGACCTGGCCATAGCAGAGAGAGATGTTCCGGTGCAAATATTCATCAAAACACCTGCAGGCAGTCACGTCTGCATGCAGATCTGGGACAAAATGAATGTAATGGATCTAAAAGGAGAGATTCAAGTCAAACTAGGAGTTCCAGTCACAACCCAAATACTATTTTTTTCTGGACAATGCATGCAGGATCAGCTTTCTCTCCAACATTACAAGGTTGCAAAGGATTCAACCATTGTCCTCAATCACAGATTGAGGGGCGGATCTAAGGGTGCATCTTCAAAATCTACAGGCTCCTATTGTGATGCAGCTAAAGGGAAAGGTTCCCCGAAAGGAAAAGAATCCACAGCTGCCCATCCTCCTCCAGGGCAGTATATTGTGGACCAAGCCCCAGAAAACCCATCCATATCGCTGGACTTACCAGAGGTAAAATATATTTTTACAGATCTAATAAAAAACGCTGTTATTTGCAGATTCAACGGTTTTTGGCCTAAAACCGACGCGTTGTATCAGTGGATACACATGACCTGGACAGAAAACTGTCAAATCAATCTATGCTCTAAAGGTTTTTTTATCGTAAACTTCTACACAGAAGAAGAAAAGGAAAAAATCCTCAGTGAAGGGCCATGGTTCTGGGGCAATGCTGGTTTGTTTATTACCCCATGGTTCCCAGAGTTCGACCCCAATACTATGGTGGTATCAAGGATGCCTGTATGGGTTAGATTGCATAACCTGCCAATACATTTTTGGCATCATAACACCCTATCAGTTATCGGGAATACCCTTGGAAGAATGCTAAAGGTTGATCCAGAGAGACACATAAAAGGCATTTTTACTTTTGCTAGGATATGCGTTGAGGTAGACCTTAGCAAAGGGCTACCTGAAAGCATCATCTTAACTTTCAACAACACACGCTGGAAACAACCACTGGACTATGAGAACACAGCTTTTAGATGCAGGGGATGTCAACAAACAGGACATTTTCTCAACGCATGCAAAAGCCAGAACAAGAACAAGCCACAGCAAAGGAAGCCAAAGGGTTGGCAGAACATTGATGAGATAATGAAGAAGAATGCAGCTGAAAAGAAAGCCTCTTCGAACAAAGAAGATGAAGAAACAGAAGGAGAAGATGATGACCTCACTACAGAGAATGATGAAACAGAGAACCAGAAGGAAAACACATCAGATCAGAAGACACCACAGCTTCATACAAATCAGGCAGAGACTCATCACGCACAGGCTGTGCTGACAGGCACGGACCATGGTATGGGGGGTAATAAACGGCAACATCATTCTGATTCATCAGATTCTGACAAGGAAACAGGATTGCAGAATACCGAGTCTCATTTGGTCATTGTTCCGATCGAGCCCACTCAAGGAGAGTGGCGCAAGGTCGAAAAGAAAAAGGGGCGGAAATCTTGACATGGCTGTCTTTTTCTTCCTTCTTTTTTTCTGTATCTTTCCTTTCTCTCTTCTCACCTTCTTTATGCACGTTAGTCTCCTAACGCTGCGTTAAACGTGTAAAGCTCAAAGAGCCCAGATTGGTGGCTTGAGCCTT
This sequence comes from Pinus taeda, assembly GCA_000404065.3. Classification (NCBI taxonomy): domain Eukaryota; kingdom Viridiplantae; phylum Streptophyta; class Pinopsida; order Pinales; family Pinaceae; genus Pinus; species Pinus taeda. The sequence goes on along the minus strand of APFE031195689.1, from coordinate 12,736 downwards.
GTCTTATTCGTTTAAGCTGGTGTAACCTCTTTTATTATATTTTTAATAAAAAGTTACTGTTTTTTTCTTTGGAAAAAACTTTGCATGCACAGCGGAAATTAAATAAATCATAAGGCAAACACATCTCATACATACAACACACGATATACCCAGGAAACCCAAAATCTGGGTAAAACCTGCAATTTTTTTGTGTCTTTTATTATCTTCAGCAAGAGGATTTTTGTCAGAAAAATTACAGCAAGGGATATTTTCCCTTTCACCACAACAGACAAACAACTGATAAGCTCTGAGATCAATCAATCTCCCTCTCACGTACTAGATCTGTCATACGGCTGGGCAGATCTAGCTATCTGCACCCTGTGCAAATAATACGGACATGCAAACTTTCCTTTCATGTGCACTCGTGCAAACGGGAGGCTGCGCTGAGGCTATCTGAGATGAGGAAATTCGATCCTCACTCGATCTCTCCTTCCCGAACGCTGAAACATTGCGATCTGCTGAACTCCGGTCTATTCCTCTCATTGATCTAACACACTGCTTGTACTCAACTGACTTGCCACTTGCTTTATCTCCTCTTATAATTTCGACCCAAACCCTAAAGTTACTTTCAACTATTGAGATTAGATCATGATGAAGAGATGAGATTAAATAAGTCAACTTAGGAATTTTTAATTTATTCTAAATCCAACTTTAGGAAATAGTTAAATAATTTAAAATTCTGCTGAAGTGGTTGTCTTGTGGGTCCCTCTGCTAGCCTTAGCACATAGGCAAGCAAAACCCTTACTTCTCTACTCCAATCAACACAGATCTCAGATATTTTCACAGAACCACTTGGCAGGATCAAATTTACTCAGTTCAAGGAAGAACTTGGTATTTATTGTAATTTACTTTTGGATCAAAGCGGGGAATGTTAAATATATGATCCAAAGTACATAGTTTAGTATTTAATTATTTAGAGACAAAGTCTTCTTAGAATATTTATTTGTTATAACTTATAACAGATTTGACATCTAGATAAGTGCCGTTATTTAGGAATCAAATTGGGAAATGTTAAGAGAATTGTAACATTGCTAGAATCACATTAAATGTAAATGGACACTTGTCACATGAAATAAGTGATTCAAAACAAATTTAGATTAAGACATAAGCTTATTTAAAGCTTTTTTTCTCCTCTTGCAAGAGTATTGAGAGATTGTTGTAAACTCTTGCATCTATTATATGGTGTAGTCAACTCCCCCCTGATGTCCTCCTTGGCACACAAGTCCTTGAATGCGTTTGAGGTGTACTCCCCACCATTATCAGACCTCAGCGCCTTGATTTTCTTGCCAGTCTGGTTCTCAACCAATGCCTTAAACTCCAGAACTTCGAGAAGACTCCATCCTTCTTTTTCATGAAGAATATCCACATCTTTTGTTGAAATTTGATGACTAAAAAGAGTTACCAACAATCCCAACCCAGTTTTAATTTCACCTTATCACTCCCATTCAGTTAAATACCCTTTCCCATAAATATACATTCAACATATAGAATTCTGGAAATGAAATTTTCATATTAAAACACATGCTGAAAATAAATATGGACATAACCAGACCAGCAACACACATACAAATACACACAGATTTTTGGTCAACTTAGACCCAAGCAAAACCCCTTCAATCTTCTCCGGGGAAAACCTGTTAGAGAGCTCTTCAAATTTATTTATCTTTCAAGTTCAGGAAAAATGCATTTGCAGACAAAACAAAACAGCGAAATACAACTTATCTCTTCAACCCAAAACTCCTTGAGAACTATGCCCACTTTGCCTCGATTTCTGTGCCCACTTGAAGCTGAAAATATGTACTATACGGATACAACTTTAAGGACTATACAGATTTCCGTACTGCTGTATGGAGTTTTTTCAAAAAAAAATCAAAAACTTCTCCCGAATGGCGTGCAACTCACAGCATTCAATGTTGTCCATACTGTACTTTCTATTATCCTCTAAACCTTGATTTCCATGCCCAGCTTTGCCCAGAAATCACTCCTTCAGCTTGCTGCAACAAATTTCTCCTCCAGAACTTTTCTCCAGCTCTTAGCCTCCTTTCTCCAATCTGCTCATGAAGAATGAATGCAGTCTCTCTTTTCTTTTCCCCCTTTTGTTTCCCTAAATGACGTTCGGACAGCCACCCTAAGATCTAATGGCTCAGATTCATTTAGATCAAGGAATGAGAATAAATTTGCATTTAATTCACTTTCTATTTTTAACTCACCCATTAAATAAAGTACCCACATTGTACTTTGTCTAAAGTCACTTTTCACTTTATAATTTAACATTGACTTTACCACTTATAAAGCCACTTTCACCTTATAAAGTCACACTTTGGAAAAGAATTATTTTGGACACTTTTCCTTAGGTAGAGACTAACCCATGGGAAACCACTTGTCCAAGGTACATTAAAAATCAACATCTTCCTCGAGTGATCATCTATAAAGGTGACATATACTTGTACCCGCTAAGGGATGTTGTAAAGATAGGACCCCAAACATTTGAACGAACATTGGCCCTGTTATCTCTACTAAGAAAAGATGATTTGGCATACCTGCCAAGTGTACAACCCTTGCACACTTCATGCTAATCCACACTGCACTCTAGCATTCTCATCGCTATTTTCATGAGAATCTTTAGTGCTCCATCATGGAGATGCCCCATGCACCTATGGCATAACTCTCCAAACTTGTTGTCTGAGTCACGACCCCCTCTATTGGTTAATGTTGTGACTATCTCAAACTGCAATCTATACAAATTCTTGTGTCTAACCCCAATCTGCTTCGCCACCTTAGAGTCTGAGATTTTATGAAAACCTACTTTCTCTGAAGGTCACTTCATACCCCTTATCCTCCATTGTTGAAACTGAAACAAGATTCTTCTTGAGCCCAGGTACATAAAGGACATGTCAGAGATAAAGAGGGTTTCCAAACTCCCTCTCAAAACGAACTGTACCAGTACCCTCAACTCAATACTTCCCATCATCTCCCATTTCAATGTCAAACTACATGTAACAAGACACATCGTTCTCCACATACCATAAACTAGTAACCACTAAGCCTACAATGTAAGCAATGTGTGAAAACTCCTCATAATGAGAAGAGAACTCACCAACCTCTGCAGAGGTTGCTACCTAGTCCTTCTTGGACCCTTTTTTTCTGTTAGAGCATTTAGTAGCATAATGCCCAAATTGGTGGCACGAAAAAGTTAAAACACTTGATCTTGGTGAGATCCTTTCTCTTCTTCTCACCCTTGGAGCTTCGCTCTCCACCGCCACTACTCTTCTGTCCCTTGGATCTGCTCCTTTTGCTAGCTAGAGCGAAATTTTCTTTACACAGCTTGTTTGTGAATCTCCTCTTGGACACAATCTCCCCATAATTGCTCCGAATCTAGAATATTTTCTTTGGCACATATCCCATCAATGAAGGCTTGCCACGATTTGGGGAAACCCAATATAGCAAAATTTACCAGATCCATATCTAGAATCGTTTCATCCACACCAGCCAATTCTTCCTTTATTTTGGAAAACTTGGTGAAGCAAGATCACCACAAAATCTGACTTGGACATTGTGATATTCTTGAGCTTGTCCTTCAATACTAGGTTTTTGGCCTCGCTCAAACCTTGAAAGAGACCAATGATGGCTATCCACATGGCTTTGATTGTTTTCTTCCTAGTTAGGTGAGGAATAATATGGTCTTTGACTCCTTCCAAGATGATGCGTCTCACTCTCGCATCTATTTTGTTATGTTGGGCCAACTGATGAGGGTCAGAGGGTGCAGCTGGAAAATTATCAAAAAAATCCCATACCCCTTGTTCCTCTAGCACCACTGATATCTTTTCACACCACAAACAAAAGTTAGACACATAGTCCAATTTGTCTTCAAATATGAGACCCTGATACACCATACTGCCAAATCGTACTGCACAAAACAAATCGCACTGCCCAAAAACCCTAGCGGCCAAATCAATCTAATAAATTTGCTCTCACTGAATCACAGAGCCTACTCCTGAAGATAAAAATTGTGTTTGGTTTTCAATCAGAGGCTTTGCTTTGATACCATGTTAGATTTCCTTAAAACTTAGTAACTGATTCACATGTTTCTAATTATAAAAACCATAAATACAAACAATTGCTGAACTGGAAACTTATATTGCAAATACACTGAGTTTTCTAACTTAGCATGCACATCGGAAAATAAATAAATCAGAAGACAAACACATCTCTAACATAGAACAAAAGATATACCCAGGAAACTCCAACTGAGGGAAACCTGCAACTTTTGTGTCTTTTATTATCTTCAACAAGAGGATTTTCTTCAGAAAAATTACAGCAAGGGATAACTTCCATTTCACTATAGACAAACAACTGATCAACTTTGAGATAGATCGATCTCCCTCCCACACACTATAGATCTATCGTATGGCCGCATAAATCTGGTTATCTGCGCCACACGCAAGCTTTCCTTTCCTACGCACTCATGCGAACTGGAGGTTGTGCTAAGGCTATCTGAGATGAGGAAATTCAATCATCACTTGATCTCTCCTTTCCAGATGCTAAAACACTATGATCTACTAAACTTTGGTCTCTTCCTCTCGCAAATCTGACACATTGCTTGTGCACAATTGACTTGCCACTTGCTCTATCTCCTCTTATAATTTCAACCCAAACCCTAAAGTCACTTTCAACAACTGAGATTAGAACGTGATGAAGGGATGAGATTATTTTTCATAAGCCCAACTTTAGGAAATAGTCAAATAATTTAATATCCTACTAAAGTGGTTGCCTTTTGGGTCCCTCTGCTAGCCTTAACACTTAGGCAAGCAGAACCCTTACTTCTCTACTTCAATCAACACACATTTCAGATATTTTCACAGAAACACTTGGCAGGATCAAATTTACTAAGTTCAAGGAATAACTTGGTACTTATTGTAATTTACTTTCAGATCAAAGGGAGGAATGTTAAATATATGATCCAAAGTACATAGTTTAATATTTAATTATTTAGAGACGTCTTCTTAGAATATTTATTTGTTACAACAGATTTGACATCTAGATAGGTGTTGTTATTTAGTAATCAAATTAGGAAATTTGTTAAGAGAATTGTAACATTGTTAGAATCACATTAAATGTAAATGGACACTTGTCATGTGAAATAAGTGATTTGTAACAAATTTAGATTAAGACATAAGCTTATTTGTTGCCTTTTTTCTTTCCTCTTGCAAGAGTATTGAGATTGTTGTAAACTCTTGCATCTATTATGCAATTTTCTTTTCCTGATTAATAAAATGTGTCTAAGGACACTTATATTATCAAAATTTAATCTGAGCTTATACAAGTTCTTTACCATTGATCAAAACAGGTGGTGATATCACTCCATTCCATATTTATTGATTGAAAAGAAGAATACCATGTATGGGTTGAACAATTGACTGTTTCTGAAAACACACAAGGCCTCTAAGACCAGCAAAGATAGCATTGAGCCTCTATCCTAAATCATAAACCATGGTCACTGAAATCGAAATAATTTGAGTATTGTTTACCCCAAATGAGATGAAAAGCTAAAACTCATTTAGTTATCTTGACAGAACAATGCTTTCTCCAAGGATGAAACAAGATCAATATTTGTAAGTCAACTCAAAAACAAAATAGCAGTGCCATTAAACTTATTTGTAGATACAAACAAGCCTAATGCAAGGTAGCATTCGTACATGGATATGGAGGTATATTGTGTACGAGTATGGAGAACCACATACCAATCCCAACAAATTCGGGATACAGCTTCCCTCTGCAACTTGACACAGCCTCTCCTGGTAAAATATGGTTTGTACAACCTCACATGTGTGGCTTCTCTAGCTCTCTGATGCTCACGGCCCTGGCGGAATTAGTCTCTCGGCTATGTTGGCAACTCGTACAACCCTTCTGACAATATGTATGACCTCCTCCTAGCAATCTCAACCTCCACAAGGAATCCCAACGTCTCACAAAGAAAACTTGGCATCTCCTGGAACCTAAGAAACTCGATACGTCGTCCCCCCCCTTCGTATCTCGAATCCCACAAATCAGACGCGATTCTCTAGCACACGTGTCTAATTCGCGACTCTTGCATGCCCTGGCACATGGGATTCTATGGGCTAGCGAGTCCCAAATTTGGGACACGTATCCCTCCCAAAAGTGTGTCATGCACCCTTTAAGACCCGATTTGGGCCCATTTCTCACTCATTCTTGAGTGTCTCTCTTGTTGTGGGTGTATGGGAGCGACTAGCAAAGAGTTTGGAAGCATTTTGGAGGATATTCAAGCAATAGGTAAGTGCATTTTGATTCATATTTTTTTGCATTTTTGCAACAGCGGTTTGCAAGACAAAAAAAATTTACAAGTTTGTGCATTTTTTCTTTTCTTTTTTACAGCATTCATGGCTCAATTAAGGGCAACAAGGGAGGGTGAAAGGAAGGGGAAGAATGTCCCCATTGGAGATGCCCATCATGTTCCAATTTCATCAGGGTCTACAAGTTTTCCCTTTGTTGGAAGTGGGGCTGCAACAATAGCTTCAAATGTTGAGGGCGGAATAAATTTAGAAAGAGAGCAGGCTCAAGAAAACAAATATCCCTTGTGGAAGTATGTCACAAGAGATCAAGGGCCAAGCAGCAAGTTGAAGGGAGGCAGCAATGTTACCTGGAAATGCAACTATTGCAACATTCATTTCAAAAGCAATTATTATCGTGTGAAAACTCATTTGTTGGGCTTACCAGGTTGTGAAATTGGAGCATGAGCAAATGTGTCTTTAGCTAAGAAGAAAGAAATGGAAAATGATGCCAATGTTGGCGTGGTAAGGGTGGTTGCGTCATAAAACAAAAATGATGATCCCATTCCATTCTTGAGAAAAAGCATAAGCAAATTTCCATTTGAGCGTTTTGCACTGAAATATGTAACTAGGTTTGGTTTTCATAATGACAGAGGTAATCATGATTTTATGTATTTAATGAAAAGAGAAAAATAAATTTGTTATTGTAAGTCTTAAGGCATGGGTTTCATGTTCAAGAGAATTTATTTTATAGGTCAAAGCACCCATTGAGTGCTTCTAGGTTTGTTATAAAATCATCGAGTCATTGTCATGTATGAATGACCCATTTGAGCATGTTACATATTGTAAACACAAATTTAGTTAGTCATAATCAGGTCCAAAGACCCTCCAAGACCTCGTCATGGCACAAAGTTCAAGTCGGCCTAAAGGAAGCAATTCGACCCTATGTGAAGCCTATTATAAGAAGACCTCAGCCTCATTGGGACACACTCTCACTCGCACAAGTTCGATCTTAAGGACAAAAGGAAGTGCGAAGAAGAGGAAGACAAATGAAGGAGAAAAAATCGAAGTTTTGGATTTGGCTTTGGGCTACTTCTCTCCACATGTGCAAAGGAATTAGGGCACATATTGTTGCAATGAATCCGAGTTGCAGAATTGAAGTTAGGTCACCAAGAAGAGTTGTTCTGGAAGTCGAATTCTCTAGGAGAGAGAATCTACACAAGCAAAGGAGAGAAGTTGCATTTTTTGGGCATAACGAAGTTGCATTTTTTGGGCATAACGAAGTTGCAATTGCAGTTTTTGGTTGTAATCGAAGTTGCAATTTCTGGGCAAGTAAAAGTTACAGTTTCTAGGCAAGTAAAAGTTGCAATTTATGGGCAAGTCGTAGTTGTTGTTTTTGGGCAAGTCGAAGTTATAGTTGCAGTTGCAGTTGCTGAGTAGGTCAAAGTTGTTGGAAGAAATTATTCAAAGAGGAAGCATTGACTTGGTCTTGGAGGGATTCTTGGTCAAGGGTCTTGGAATTCGTCAATTGAAGATTCTATAAGAAGAAGAATTCTTGTGGGTTTGCCTCTTAGGTTGGATAGGTTTTAGCCCTAGCTAATCACCTACATGTTGTGTCCTTTGTCTCATTGTTCTTTATGGTTTGGTAGTTGTTTGATGAAGAAGAACACATAATAATAAAGTACAAGAAGACCCTAATTAAGAAAAGTAAAAAGTCCTCACAAGCAATTATCATAATAGGAGAAATCATCTAATATCTCTGCCCTAGATTTCTTAACATGGTATTAGAGCTAAGGTGACAAGTCAAGGAAGGGCAGTTCAACAAGGGACACTCAAGCTCTCAAAGATCAAGGTTCTAGAAGGTTATGAAGGGCTTCAAGGAATCAAAGAAGATCATCTCACCATCAAAGCATTTTGAAGTCAAGGTGTACATCATCTTCTTGAAGTAAGCATCAAAACCCTAGATCAATCAAAGAAGAAGTCTACACTAAAAGCATTCTTGGGATCCTCACTCAAGTCATCATCAAGGAAAGAGACCACAAAACCCTACCTCTACTCAAGTTGAAGAGATCTTCAAATCAAAGTAACTTGAAGTCTACTCGTCCAAGAGAATCAAGATCAAGAAGGTTATCATCATCATCAAAAGATCTAAGGTGATCTCCGTCTCTTTGGAGTCAAGGATCACTTTTAAAGAAAAACCATCTTCATCAAGAAGAAGTTTTATGTTATCTATATCATCATCATATTCAAGAAGGCAACAGATCGAAGGAGCATCTTCACAAGTAAGTACATTTATGTCTACATCTGAATCTGTAAAGACTCAAAATGTCTTTCTGCGAGGAAAGCAACAAGTTGGTTGGGGCTTCAAACTTTCTAGTATGGAAGAAGAGGACAAATTTGAACCTCACAAAAAATCAGGTCATGGAACATGTTAAGGGCTCAATCAACAAACCTCCAAAAGAAGATGTTCATGCACTTGCAAGGTATATGAATGGGGAAGTGAGGGCTCAAAGGATTCTCATAGAATCCATCAAGGATCCCCTCATTCCTTATGTATCAAAATTAGAAACATCGAAAGAAATATATGACAAACTTGTAGAGTTATTCACCATAAGAACTGCAGGTGAAGTAATCTCATTAAGGCAAGAACTCTACAAGATGAAGATATCAAAAGAAGAAGGAATAGCTTCATACTTTATGAGGATATCTAAAATAAGAGATCAATTACAAGAATTGGGAGAGATAATGTCTGACACAGAAATGACCACCATGGTACTCAATGCATTACCAGAAGAATGGGGCAACTTCTCATTAAGTATTTATGGGAAAATGGAAGCTACGTCATTCAATGAACTATGGTCACTATACTAAATTGAAGAAACCAGGTTGAAGGCAAAATCTAATGTAGGATCAAACGAGCAAACTCAAGCATATGCTGCTATGGCAAAGAGAAAAGGGAAGTTTGGGAAATTTGGTCCTCAAAAAAGAAAGAAGAACATGGCAAGTTCCAATGCTATGGATGTCAAGAATATGGGCACTACAAAAGGGATTGTCCTAAGCTCAAGAAGGACAACAATAAAAGAGGAAGGGAAGAAGCACATATCATTGAAGAAGTGGAAGAAGCTTAAAAGAAGAAATCTAAGGAGGAGGAAATAAAAGATCTCTACTATGATTGAGATAGTCTTCCTCACCTAGTTCTTTTCAAGCTTTTGTTTCAATTTTTTTGTCGTATAATTACAACCATGATAGGATGCATCATGTTAGGAAATGGCAGCATAGAAGCATACGATTGAAAGCAAGAACTCATGACATTATCTTAGAAGAAGCATGAAAGATTACTAAGATAGAAATCTATGGCAGCCACCTATAGAAGGATGTAGCTCTTGGTAACCTCATTAGAAACATAAGTAGTACTTATGGGAAGAAGAAAGTCATCTAGTATAAAAATTCATCATAAATCCCTCAAGAGGAGCATTTGCCAGATGAGGATGATCAAGATTCTCCGTTAAAATCTTCACTGGAAGGTTCACCTATTTGATAGAAGCAAGTGTTTCACAGAGAATTCCACCTTGTATGGGATTCTTGGAGTGAAGGTATGATGTCATAAGATGCAAAGCAAGTCAAGGTAATTGAGTTTGTTCAATCAAGGAAGTTGTTGAAGGAAAATCTAGATGACCTAAAGGAAGGGATGAGGTATGTATGCATATATTTGAATAAAAGTGAGGTCATGTCATATGGTTGCAGGGATAAATGCTTTATCATGTTAAAGAATGCATGAAGGCATAGTTCACACATTGACTAGACGAAATCAACATAATATGTCCTCATATGAAATATGAGGTGGTTAACAAAGTTGAAGGAACTATAATTGGAAGTTCCTGGGAAGAAGCGTGTGAATAAAGGAAGGAAGAGATCATCTAATGCAACTATGGAGAAGGCAATCAACATCTAAGAACTAAAGAGGTTTTGACTATGGTATCTCCATTGGAAAGATATGAAGATTCTGATGAAGTTTGAAAAAGAAAAAAAACCCTTAACATCGTATATCTTTTGGAAATGTGTCAATATGTATGCAGGACGTTGATGCAAACAGGAAGATGTCATGATGAAAGGCCATCACAAAGGTAATCTTGACTTAATTATTTATTTTAGGAATCTTATTAGTTGCTAGCTAGTTGTCCCTCTGGCTTGCTACTAGCTAGCGAGGTGGGGGGGGGTAGTAACTCGCTGGCTTTGTCTCTGGCTTTGTTCAGGTGTTGATTTTGATGCTTAGCTTTCTACTTGAATCTCTTACACATACCCATCGAGGGCTAATCTCACGTACCCATCATCATACTCTAATTTTTGAACAATATCTGGATGCGTTGTTACAGGGTTGCCAAAGGAAGAACTGTAGATGTCTTCTATAATTGATGCTCATGTGGTAGGATGTAAGGTCCTTAAGGAAACATGACATGAAGAAGATAGTGAAGCATGACGGAAGGCCAGATATGGACAAATGGATCACTTTCTGATGAAAAGAAGGATGACATGACTGACATGATTCTTGAATGAAAATGATGGATGGTTTGTGCCCTACAAAGAAGTCCCAAAAGGATGAAGACTCCTGAATAAAGAAAAAGAAGTTCATGACATCGAAAGGAGGAGCTCTTCAAGTAGTTGATTGTCCCATGAACCCCACCTAAAGAGTTGTTGAAAGCAAGTCCTTGGTCAAAGAGGGAACTTGATCAAGTCTCTAATTAAGAGGGAGCTTACGTAAATTTATTTTAAAAGAATGGGTAAATTCCTTCATTGGAATAGATATGTCCTCCCTAGTTAAGAGGGAGAGATAGACACATCATTCTTGTCTTCACTTAGGAAGATAGAATGGAGAATTGGGTAAGCATCTACCATCTGATACTCTTTGAGAATGAGACAGGCCATCCAAGACAAGAGTAGTCGTAGAGGACTGATATTCTTTAAGGACAGGAAATCCAAGATAAGAATAGTCTCGATGAAACGTACTATAAGTGAGAACCTGGGTGGGGTATGTTCCGAGAGAGACAATGATGAAGGTGTTTATAAATCATTTGTCTCGCCAGCATTATGCTCTAATCTTGTGGAGAGATAGAGATTTTAGTCAAGGCCTTGCTATGTGACAATGTTGGATGGTACGATGCTATACAGATGGGTTACCAATCCAACTCTTCTTATGAGAATTCTTCAAATTGAGAATGTCCAAGTACCTTGTATGGATTATGAATACCTCCCTAGTTAAGAGAAAGTGTTGAAATATGTAACGAGTTTCAATCTTCATAATTACAAATGTAATCATGATTTTATGTATTTCATGTATTTATGTATTTATGGGTTTCAAGCTCAAGAGAATTTATTTTATAGGTCAAAGCACCCATTGAGTGCTTCTAGGTTTGTTATAAAGTCATTGTGTCATTGTCATGTATGAATGACCCATTTGAGCATGTTACATATTGTAAAGAAAAATTTAGAGTCATAATCAAGTCAAAAGACCCTCCAAGACCTCGTCATGGCGCAAAGTTTAAGTTGGCCCAAGGAAAATTCTAGTCGGCCTAAAAGAAGTAATTCGACCCTATGTGAAGCCTATATAAAGAAGACATTAACCTCATTTGGAGGACACATTCTAACTCACGCAAGTTCGATCTTAAGGACGAAAGGAAGTGTGAAGAAGAGGAAAACAAAAGAAGGAGAAAAGTTGAAGTTTTGGATTTGGTTTTTGGGCTACTTCTCTCCACACGTGTGAAGGAATTAGTGCACATATTGTTGCAGTGAAGCCGTGTTGCAGAATTAAGGTTACGTCACCAAGAAGAGTTGTTCTAGAAGCCGAATTCTCTAGGAGAGAATCTACGCAAGCGAAGGAGAAGTTGCAGTTTTTGGGCATAACGAAGTTGCAGTTGCAATTTCTAGTTGAAGTTGCAGTTGCAGTTTTTGGTTGCAGTCAAAGTTGCAGTTTTTGGGCAAGTAGAAGTTGCAGTTTCTAGGCAAGTAGAAGTTGTAGTTTATGTGCAAGTTGAAGTTATAGTTGCAGTTGCAGTTGTTGACTAAGTCGAAGTTGTTGGAAGGAGAAGTTATTCAAAGAGGAAGCATTGACTGTAGCCCACCTATTTAGGCAATATTCTCCCAATTTCCTCTTGCATCGATCATTCCAATCGGTTGCCTCTTGTTTCTTCACCAAACACCTCAATCAACCTCTAAACTATACTCCTTCACTTCCTCTTAAGCAGATAGCTAGTTATATTTCTATAATTAAATTATTCAATTTTCCTTCGCAACAATCAAACTTTATAGTGAAAATTCCTAAGTTACCAGAAAACGGATACGGGTACGGGGTTTGAAACGGATATGGCAAATTTTCAAAAAATCTGGATACGATACGGCAGGAAATGGCACATAAT